>CALYLW010001634.1:149201-229968 GCA_944989445.1 Ampullaceana balthica | reverse complement strand
CGCCGTAGGCGCCCTTAAAAAAAGAGGGCGCCGCAGGCGTCACGGCGCCGCAGCACGAACTAGTCAAAATAATAAAAAGGCTTTTACCATGTCATACTAACACGAGTACATAGTTTAGCCTCTCTAGTTTATCCAGAATCTGCGTGTGGTTTCCGAGCTGGTTGGTCTACCGTACACATTGTGTTCTCCATACGTCAGCTCAATGAAAAATGCAGAGCAGAGAGCAGCAGATGGCTTTATACATTGCCTTTGTTGATATTACAAAAGCCTTTGATTTAGTCAGTCGCAACGGCTTTTTTTCAAATCCTGGAAAAAGTTGGCTGTCCCTTACACCTACTCGCCATCACCAGACATTTCCATGAAAATATGCAGGGCACAGTGCAGTTCGATGGAGTTACCTCAGAAGCCTTTTTCAGTCAGCATTGGTGTTAAACAGAGTTGTGAACTCGCACCACAACTGTTTTCAATATTCTTCTCTGTACTGCTTCGATACACATTAAAAGATAGCAGAGATGAAATATGGTTACACACCAGAGCTGATGGAGTACTTTACAACACTGCTCGCCTCTGAGCCAAAACCAACACAAAACGACAGATGTCTTAATTTGCGAACTACTTTTTGCGTATGATGCAGCACTGATAGCACACACAGGCACTGATTTACAACAACTAGTATTAAGCTGCCCCAACGCCTGCAATGAATACGGTCTGCAAATCATCTTGAAAAAGACAAACATCATGTACCAAAAAACATGATATCCTCCTACCATCAACATCGACAATCAAAACTTGGAGGTTTTGGACAGCCTCACCTACTTGGGATCCAAGGTCTCGTATACAATGCCCATCGATGACGAAATAAACAGTAGAATTGGCAAGGTAGCTGCCACAATGTCTAAACTAAATAAATGGGCTTGGCAAAACACCAAGCTAAGGGAGAAAACTAAACTTTGTGTCTATCGAGAATGCGTCATTAGTACGCTGCTATACGGGAGCGAGACATGGACCTCTCACACATCTCATGAGCGCAAGCTTAATAGCTTCCACTTGAGGTGCCTGTGTCGCGATCTTGGCATTAAATGGCAAGACAAGGTGTTAAATAGTGAGGTCCTGATGCGTGCCAATATCCAAGGTCTTTTATTATCCTTAGTGAACGACGTCTTAGCTGGCTAGGACACGTAAAAAGAATGAGCCCGTTTCGCATTCTCAAAGGACCTTTTATATGGATAACTGGTATCAGGAAAGAGGAACACAGGCCACTTACATCTCCTATTTTAAGATGTATGCCAGAGACATGAAAGCAGCCATGATGCGCACAAGTGTCTGGGAGTATAAGGCAGAAGACCGATCTACGTTGCGCAAAGTTCTCAAAGAGGACGTCATAATAGCCGTGGACGGAGGAGGTTACAGACAGAAGAGCTAGGAGAAATGCCAAAATATTGGGTAAGCACAGAACTCGTGTACAAAAGCTGTGGTAAAGACTGTCACTCAAGAATAGTAATGTACAGCCGCACGAGGAAATGCAAGCCAAC
The DNA here is from genome assembly GCA_944989445.1 of Ampullaceana balthica. NCBI lineage: Eukaryota > Metazoa > Mollusca > Gastropoda > Lymnaeidae > Ampullaceana > Ampullaceana balthica. Next base: position 228,436 of record CALYLW010001634.1, on the reverse strand, counting down.
CCAAAGTGATGCACCATTGTCTCACGAGATTGAAGGATGCCGATTATACACCAGCCTTTGGCTGTGATAAAGGTAATTCAAATAAATTTCCAACATAATTTACAAAAGACATGGCCGTCTTAAAGTTTCTTAACAATCACAACATGATAAAAGCATGAAATTAATGTATTTTCGTCATAGTCCAGTAGTTATATAGAGCAAAGTGCTGCGCACACCATCGCATGTCCGCGATTAAGTTCTAGAAAAAAACAATAATTTGTTTTCTATGCTTTACGTCATACCACGACAGTTACGCCTCTGGAAACGTCTTGTCAATGAGCAGCTCTTTTAAGCTACACATGACATCCTGGTTCAAGAGCGTCCACTTTTTAATAATGAATCTTGGACTTTAGACGATGGCCATTTTTTAATTGCAGAGATCGCCTACCTTTGTGTACCCGGGGAGTGCTACTGACCGTGTCTGCAACCTAAACGAGATATACTCTAACATCAACAATGATGACTGACACTGTTTGCGGTGAATAGCATGAATATTCACCACTAAATTATTTCCAATCACGTATCATGGGCAAAGATACTAGATTTCAGCGCACAGACTATCTTTTTTACGCTCTCTCGATGTATGAGTATCATCGTATTCAGAACAATATCAACGTTTGCGGTAAGAAAATTCAACATAACAATACGGTTGCGGATGATATTCATCTCTATGTCAAGAATTTGCGTGGCTCAATGGCCTATTGGAATACTGCTCTGAGTGAGCTTGGCGTGGCTCAATGGCCTATTGGAATACTGCTCTGAGTGGACTTGGCGTGGCTCAATGGCCTATTGGAATACTGCTCTGAGTGGACTTGGCGTGGCTCAATGGCCTATTGGAATACTGCTCTGAGTGGACTTGGCGTGGCTCAATGGCCTATTGGAATACTGCTCTGAGTGGACTTGGCGTGGCTCAATGGCCTATTGGAATACTGCTCTGAGTGGACTTGGCGTGGCTCAATGGCCTATTGGAATACTGCTCTGAGTGGACTTGGCGTGGCTCAATGGCCTATTGGAATACTGCTCTGAGTGAGCTTGGCGTGGCTCAATGGCCTATTGGAATACTGCTCTGAGTGAACTTGGCGTGGCTCAATGGCCTATTGGAATACTGCTCTGAGTGAACTTGGCGTGGCTCAATGGCCTATTGGAATACTGCTCTGAGTGAACTTGGCGTGGCTCAATGGCCTATTGGAATACTGCTCTGAGTGAGCTTGGCGTGGCTCAATGGCCTATTGGAATACTGCTCTGAGTGAGCTTGGCGTGGCTCAATGGCCTATTGGAATACTGCTCTGAGTGAGCTTGGCGTGGCTCAATGGCCTATTGGAATACTGCTCTGAGTGAGCTTGGCGTGGCTCAATGGCCTATTGGAATACTGCTCTGAGTGGACTTGGCGTGGCTCAATGGCCTATTGGAATACTGCTCTGAGTGGACTTGGCGTGGCTCAATGGCCTATTGGAATACTGCTCTGAGTGGACTTGGCGTGGCTCAATGGCCTATTGGAATACTGCTCTGAGTGAGCTTGGCGTGGCTCAATGGCCTATTGGAATACTGCTCTGAGTGAACTTGGCGTGGCTCAATGGCCTATTGGAATACTGCTCTGAGTGAACTTGGCGTGGCTCAATGGCCTATTGGAATACTGCTCTGAGTGAACTTGGCGTGGCTCAATGGCCTATTGGAATACTGCTCTGAGTGACTTGGCGTGGCTCAATGGCCTATTGGAATACTGCTCTGAGTGAGACTTGGCGTGGCTCAATGGCCTATTGGAATACTGCTCTGAGTGAACTTGGCGTGGCTCAATGGCCTATTGGAATACTGCTCTGAGTGACTTGGCGTGGCTCAATGGCCTATTGGAATACTGCTCTGAGTGACTTGGCGTGGCTCAATGGCCTATTGGAATACTGCTCTGAGTGGACTTGGCGTGGCTCAATGGCCTATTGGAATACTGCTCTGAGTGAGCTTGGCGTGGCTCAATGGCCTATTGGAATACTGCTCTGAGTGACTTGGCGTGGCTCAATGGCCTATTGGAATACTGCTCTGAGTGGACTTGGCGTGGCTCAATGGCCTATTGGAATACTGCTCTGAGTGGACTTGGCGTGGCTCAATGGCCTATTGGAATACTGCTCTGAGTGACTTGGCGTGGCTCAATGGCCTATTGGAATACTGCTCTGAGTGGACTTGGCGTGGCTCAATGGCCTATTGGAATACTGCTCTGAGTGAGCTTGGCGTGGCTCAATGGCCTATTGGAATACTGCTCTGAGTGAGCTTGGCGTGGCTCAATGGCCTATTGGAATACTGCTCTGAGTGGACTTGGCGTGGCTCAATGGCCTATTGGAATACTGCTCTGAGTGAGCTTGGCGTGGCTCAATGGCCTATTGGAATACTGCTCTGAGTGGACTTGGCGTGGCTCAATGGCCTATTGGAATACTGCTCTGAGTGAGCTTGGCGTGGCTCAATGGCCTATTGGAATACTGCTCTGAGTGAGCTTGGCGTGGCTCAATGGCCTATTGGAATACTGCTCTGAGTGAGCTTGGCGTGGCTCAATGGCCTATTGGAATACTGCTCTGAGTGACTTGGCGTGGCTCAATGGCCTATTGGAATACTGCTCTGAGTGGACTTGGCGTGGCTCAATGGCCTATTGGAATACTGCTCTGAGTGGACTTGGCGTGGCTCAATGGCCTATTGGAATACTGCTCTGAGTGGACTTGGCGTGGCTCAATGGCCTATTGGAATACTGCTCTGAGTGAGCTTGGCGTGGCTCAATGGCCTATTGGAATACTGCTCTGAGTGGACTTGGCGTGGCTCAATGGCCTATTGGAATACTGCTCTGAGTGGACTTGGCGTGGCTCAATGGCCTATTGGAATACTGCTCTGAGTGGACTTGGCGTGGCTCAATGGCCTATTGGAATACTGCTCTGAGTGGACTTGGCGTGGCTCAATGGCCTATTGGAATACTGCTCTGAGTGGACTTGGCGTGGCTCAATGGCCTATTGGAATACTGCTCTGAGTGGACTTGGCGTGGCTCAATGGCCTATTGGAATACTGCTCTGAGTGGACTTGTTGCACAAATCCGATGTTTAGGACCGCCACATTACTTCCTCACTTTCAGCTGCAATGATCTTCATTGGGAAGACATGATTATAGCATTATTGCACAGTGATGGCGCTCCTAACAAAAATCCGAAGGATGTAAGTACATATGATGCACAGAAACTCGTGGAAAAGTATCCAGTCGTCGTAAGCCGCCACTTCATGATTCGAGTCAATGCACTCATGTCTTTGTTGAAATCAGATGAAACAACTCTTGGAGGTAAACTAATTGATTTTTGGTGGCGCATTGAGTTCCAAAACAGAGGTTCTCCACACCTTCACATGCTTGTTTGGATAGAAGGAACTCCAGATTTTAATACTCCTGAGGGCATTTCTCGAATTGATGAGGTGTTGACGTGTGAGGTACCTAAAGATCCTGAATTGAAAGCTCTTGTAAATGGTGTACAACGACATCATCACACGCATACGTGTCACAAGAACCATTCCATAGACTGTCGGTTCAACTATCCTCGAATTCCAAGTGACCGAACTCACATAGTTGCCAATACATCGGATGAATTCATTAAAAACGGTGGTCGCATATGTATCTTGAAACGTAAACCCGGTGAAGAATTCATTAACAACTATAACATCAAGTTATTAAAGTTTTGGATGGGAAATATGGACATTCAACCATGTGGAAACAACGAGTCTGTTGCAATGTATGTGGCAAAATATTGTTCGAAAAATGAGCCAACAGAGATGTCAGCAGGTTTGAGGGAAGCAATAAAAAAAATTCGACAAGAAGAAAGCAGCACTTCCACAAAGCTCTTCAAGATATGTATGAAAATTCTTCATGAACGCCAAGTATCTGCATGCGAATGTGTATTTCGCTTGTGTCATCTTGTCTTAAAGCAGTCTTCTCGAAGATGCGTCTTTATCAACACGCGCAAACCAGAACAACGCTATAAAGTGCTCCGTTTTATCAATGATGCTGCAACTGGCTACTGTAAAGATATTATTGAAAGATATGTGCAGCGTCCCCGTGATCCACACCCTTCATATAAATTTGAACAGATGTCACTTATGGAGTTTGCCATGTTGTTTGAACCTCATTATGGTAAGGCTTCTGCGAACGAAGATGATGGTGATCAAGATGCATACGATGACCCCCTAGTATTTCGACCATTACCTATGCTGACCTTATTAGACGGGACAAAAATGAAGATCAGAAATCGTCCCGCCGTAGTACGAGTGCCTAACTTTCGAGAAGCTAATGATCCCGAAAATTACTATTACAGTCTTCTTGCACAATATGTTCCGTTCCGAACTGAGAATGAACTGTTAAGAAAACCCGACGGTTCAAACTACAACTCACCAAAAGAAGCATTCCTTGCGACAGAAGCCAAGCTGAGGGCAGCTAATGCATATATGGAAATTCATCGCACTCGAGACCGTCAGTTAGATAATGCACTCAATCGTGCTAATGCTTTCATTCAATTGGAAGATCCAAATATCGAAGACGACATCGATGATATTGAACAAGACGAACATGATATCAGGCCAACTGAGGACGAGTTCCAAGCATCATTAGCAAAGGCGAATGTTGGCCAAAGAGATCTTTTTAACTTTATCACACAAAGTATCAAAAGACAACAACAGGGATCATCTGACCGAGTAAGAATTCATGTTACTGGTGGTGCCGGATCGGGAAAAACGTTCGCCCTGAACCTTGTCAAGGAAATATTCATTCGTTGCTATAACGGAGATATGGATTCAGTCAAAGTCGCTGCTCTTACTGGTGTCGCGGCAAAGTTGATAAACGGCCGCACACTTCACTCTATGTTTAAATTGCCGGTACAGCGCGATGGAAAGATATTAAGATTGCCAAATCTCACTGGCATTTACTTAAAAAATTTGCGATTACAATGGCGGAAAACAGAATTACTGATTATTGATGAGATCTCAATGGTTCCCTACGAAATGCTGGATCATTTAAACTCACGATTGCAACAGATTAAAAACAGTGATGTATATTTTGGTGGAATAAATGTTTTGCTTTTTGGTGACTTAATGCAACTACCACCCGTGAGAGGAAGTCCAGTGTTTCATCAACCGAAAAGTTTCGAACCCGCAGATCATTTATGGCGAACGCTTTCGTTTTGTGAACTCACTCAAAATATGCGCCAACGAGGAGACACAACTTTTATAGAGCTCTTAAATGATCTACGAATAGGTGAGTTGAAGCCGCAACATTTGAGCATTCTCCTTAAAAAGGTCGAAAAAAATCTCAGCGGTGAATTTGCGGTTGGGAAAGCGCTGAGAATACATCCAACAAACGATTTGGTGGATTCCCATAATGATCAAGCTCTTCAACATCATCAGTTACAAGGCCAACCAATGATTAAACTTAAAGCAGTTGACCGAATCTCTGACGCCATCAAAGATATAAGCAATATTGCTATTGAAAGGCTTATTCCAGAAGATATCAACAAGACTGGGGGCTTGCCAAGCACTCTGGTGATATTTGAAGGTGCGCGAGTCATGCTTCGTTATAATGTCGACACAAGTAAAGGACTGGTTAATGGAGCCATGGGTGAAGTCATCCAAATTTTTTGGCCACTATATCGCAGAGCGCAAATTTACGCAAAAGATTTGCCAAAATTGAAAATAAATTTCTTTGGGATTGGTGAACACATCATCGAGCCAATGACAGTTGCGTTTCCAGCAAAGTTATCAGCCGGAACAGCAGAAAGGCGAATGCTGACACTCTTCCTTTGTTGGGCTGTGACCATTCACAAAATGCAAGGATCAACAGTCGATCATGCAGTAATTAACTTGGGTTCGAAGATTTTCGCTAAAGGCCAGGCTTATGTTGCTTTAAGTCGAGCAAGAGCTCTTAAAGGAATTCGATTAGAGGAACTCGACTGTTCAAAGATTCAAGATAAGTCATTTTGTAATTTGCCAGCATTGGCAGAATTAGAAAGAATGCGCGAGCTTCCTGACTACCGTAGTAATATTTAAAGACTGAGAAAGAACATTCTGACTCAAAACAACAAAGTGAAGAATCACGAGTGTCTTATGAATCCCGTCTCATCAAACAACGGCAATCTAATGCAATACGACGAAGTGAAGAATCGTCAAGAAACATCGGCAAATCTAATGCAAAACGACGAAGTGAAGAATCCTCAGCGTCTTATGAATCCCGTCTCATCAAACAACGGCAATCTAATGCAAAACAACGAAGTGAAGAATCACCAGTGTCTTATGAATCCCGTCTCAAGAAACACCGGCAACCTAATGCAAAACAACAATGTAAAGAATCGTCAAGAAACATCGGCATCTAATATAAAACGTCGAAGTGAAGAATCACCAGTGTCTTATGAATCCCGTCTCATCAAACAATGGCAATCTAATGCAAAACGTGGAAGTGAAGAATCACCAGTGTCTCGGGAATCCCGTCTTATCAAATAATGGCAATCTAATGCAAAACAACGAAGTGATGAATCACTAGTGTCCCGTGAATCCCATCTCAAGAAACACCGGCAACCTAATGCAAAACATCGAATTGAAGAATCGTCAGTGTCTCATGAATCCCGTCACAAGAAACACCACCAATCTAATGCAAAACAACAATGTGAAGAATCGTCAAGAAACAACGGCAAATCTAATGCTAAACGAGGACGTGAAGAATCACCAGTGTCACGTGATTCTCGCTTTCACAAGATCTTCATTTTAATTTTCAGGAAAAAGACAGATGAACGTATTACTGGAAGTTTTTAAACCCTAAAGTAATATATTTTGTTTACGCTGATGGTATTTGTGAAGTTTGTCACAAAACTTTGCTATCCAAACCAAGTATCCAATTACACGATTCAACAAAATCTTCTCGATTATCTTCCCGTGGCGTTGTCCAGCAAAGACTCATTGCTTTTTCGTCACCGTTGTAAAACTCATTTGATGTAAAAAAACGACAACCTGTCCATCTAAAGCGTACTGGAACAATCTTGATCCTGGAGTTATTCCACTTGATATCGCAATTTTAACACCAGTGGAGGTTCATTTGCTATCTCGAATCCTATCTTTTCTTGAAGATCATAAAGTATGATTGTGTGTCTGGACAGTACGGCTTCAAAGGTCAAGCAATTTTGTTTGCTCAGGATATCTTGCGAGGTGACAGAAAAGTGCCCCCATGTTACCGCGATCTCCTGATTCTGCTGGCCTAATCGTTGTAACTGAGTCATTAGACAATCTTGACATAACTCGAGAATTCGAGATCTCTCATGAAAATGTAAGCAACGCAATAGAATGGTTAAAATAAAATAATCCTCTTTATTGTGATGTATGGGTGTGGGGGGAGGAGGGAAGGGTAATTTGTGGCACTTTATTACCCGAGGGGTGTTATGTATGATCTTTCAATGATTTACGGGAACTACCTTGATTACGTATTATGGTTACTTGGATTTCCAAATGGAAAATGTAATAAGTACCTAAGTTCATTCCGGGTAGAAAGGCAATTGGTCATCCATGCCATTATGTCATCTCACAGTAGTAACTAAATATTTACAAACTGTCTCTGGTAAGCCAGTCTTTTCGATGTGTACCTAATGCCAACATTCAGTTATTACGGTTTGTAGTTTGGAAACTATCGCTTGCCTTGGCTGCCCTCAGCACCTACCATATCCTAAACACCTGGATAATATCCCCTCAGCAGCTACCATATTCTAAACATCTGGATAATCTCCCCTCACCAGCTACCATATTCTAAACATCTGGATAATCTCCCCTCACCAGCTACCATATTCTAAACATCTGGATAATCTCCCCTCACCAGCTACCATATTCTAAACATCTGGATAATCTCCCCTCACCAGCTACCATATTCTGAACACCTGGATACTCTGCACCCCTACCAACAATCTTGTATTACAACAGTCAGGTACCCGTGTGGAGCTAATGTCTTGTATTATAACAGTCAGGTACCCGCGTGGAGCTAATGCCCTGAAATCATTTTGAAATATAATTAAACTCTATTACAACCTCAACTTTTCAAATAATAAAAAAAACTGCTTCATATGGGTAGGCAATTGAGAGATAATTATAATCTATATTAAAATAGTTTGTCAATCAGTTGAATCCCTTAAAATTGCTTTATTTTTTGTTGGTGTTAATTATCGTTTTCATATAACGTCTTACAGAATTATATTTATATGGTTTTCGTGCTTAGAGATTGACACTGTTTGAGAACCACTGGACCGAATTATGTTTTTTGTTTATTTCATGTATGTTTGTTTTAAAATAAATATTTTATGGTCATGAATATTGTTCAATAACACGATGAGCGAGATGTGTAGTGTGGTTCTATTAATGAATATTGTTCAATAACACGATGAGCGAGATGTGTAGTGTGGTTCTATTAATGAATATTGTTCAATAACACGATGAGCGAGATGTGTAGTGTGGTTCTATTAATGAATATTGTTCAATAACACGATGAGCGAGATGTGTAGTGTGGTTCTATTGTATTGAACTAAAAAATCCTTACATAACTATAACTACGTCCCTAGGGATAGAACTGATGGTGAAGCGAATTATATTTTTAAAAGAACAACTCTTTTTTAAAAAAAATTTCGCACCCATATTTGGAAACGCTTTTACCTATATGAAATATTTCTTTGTTTGATTACAAATGAAAATTCGCACCCTGACCTCAAAATATATTAAGTGAGTTCACCAGCAGCGAATTGTGATACTTGATGTAAATAGTGAAGCGCAAACATGTGTTATAAGAGGGGCAACTCCTGAACTTTATTTTAATACGGGTTCATCAAGGGTTGACATCGCGAAGAATCACACTCAGATTTGATTGTGATTACTTATTTAATTAATTCACTAAATTATGATATTAATGTCATTGCATATATGATCGACTGTTAATGATATCATCAAACTGGGCCTGATACTTTTGTTGTTTGAATAAATGTTTAAAAAACATAATGACGCTGTTTGTTCTACTTGGTTTGATTTGTGTTCAGGTGAAGTGCCTCTGGGAGAAATGACCAACTTTAATCAACATGTGGACACATTTCCTTGCGTCCACTCCACACAACAGTCAGGTTAACTCCCCAACAAAGTGTAACAATTATTGCTGAGGCTTATTTTAAGTATTGTTATACTATACTATCCTGGTTAGAAGCATACTCAGTAGTCATTACATTTTATCACTATTTTAGGGATCGATACTTAGTGGAATGCCACTTCAATAGTAGCATTAGATCGTCTACATTTGCGATGAAGTATTGTATTTTTAAAAGATATATATCAAACATATGCATATTTATTTATTAGTTTAATTTTTTACATCTTTATTACTTAATAGGACCTTTTCTATATAATACTGATTAAAAATAATAATTACTAACATAAGGTTTATTGAATTTATACATAATATAAATTTGGTTTATACAAATTTACTATTTCCTGAATTTACTGTATCATAAACTTGAAAATTTATATTTAAAAACTTTTGATCGATTTTTAACCCACTTGCTCGTAAGCTAGCGAGCTGAAATTTTGCATGCAGTTTTCGTAACGATAATAAAAACAATGTATCAAAATTTCAGATCGATCGCATGGACCGTAATTAAATTATTGATTTTTTTGATTTTTTGTATTTATTCTATGAATCATGCTTATTTTTTGTGAGATAGGCGTCACGTAGCGTATTATATTGGAACAACCTTTCTGTCGCGCGAATAAGGTGCGTTATTTATTGACAACTCTTTTTATAACATATTTCCTGATCGTAGTGCGCATTATATTAAACACGTTTTACGGAACACGAACAGCCAATTTTTGTATTTTGGATTGGTCTGGCGCTGTCACTGGGTATTATATGAACATTCTTTTAATTACTTCTCGTACATAAAGGATTTATAGTCAAAAACTTGGTTTTTACGGGTTGTTTTTATTAAATCCTTTATATAACTCGTGGTGTCTCGCGGCCGACCGACCTTTCTTGCTTGCTTGTCGCCAATACTTTTTGATCGATTTTTAACCCACTTGCTCGCAAGAAATCGAGCTGAAATTTTGCAGGCAGTTTTGTACGATGATAAAAACAATGTATCAAAATTTTTCAGATCGATCGCATGTACCGTAATTAAATTATTGATTTTTTAGATTTTTTATTTATTCTATGTATCATGCTATTTTTTGAGATAGAGCGTCGCGGTGCGTATTATATTGAACAACCTTTTTCTGTCGCGCCAATAAGGTGCGTATTTTATTGACAGCTCTTTTTATAAACATATTCCTGATCGTGTGCGCTTATATTAAACATGTTTTACGAAAAATCTGCAATTTTGTATTTCTGGATGGCTCTGGCGCTTTGGTATTATAATGACATTCTTTTAATTTCTTTGTCGTACATAAAGGATTTATAGTCAAAAACTTGGTATTTTTTACGGGTTTTTCTGTATTTATTAACTAAATCGGTAAGATGTTTTATTTAAAATAGTAATTATCTTATACAATAATATATAAAAAACATTATTTTAAAAAGATATGAAGAACAAAATGAAAGACTTAAACAAAATTATCTCGATGTTGCTTTAGCACTTTACACTTACATTTATCATTTAATCTGATGAAGCTTTCGGACGGTGAGTTCCTGGATCGAAATCCCTTCGTGCAAATCTGAATGAAAATAGAATTTATAAAATAACTTAAAGCAATATATATATATATATATATATATATATATAATATATATATATATATATATATATATATATATATATATATATAATATTTATATATATATATATATATATATATTTATATATATATATATTGTAAGGAGTTTAAGTTAATTTGCATTCAAAGAGTGAATGCAAATAGAGAGCGGCATGTCTTTGATGTGTTGGAGTAGCTCGACAGGAGGGTCGTGGTTCGGAAGCCGCGCGTGATCATTTAATGTTGGGCAAAGAGGACAAACTGAGAAGGGGGCCAGAGACTTTAAAATTGTAGATCTTGTGTTGACCTGCCCCGGTCAGTAGATGATAGTAGTGCCGACCATGGGAGTCCGCGGGACTGGGCAAAGGTGTGAAATGCCCAGGGGTAGGATGACCAGACGTGCAAGTGGTCTGGGTAGGTAAGGTAAGTGGTTGGGGGTCTCACCAGAAACGGTTATGTCGAACCGGCCCAACCCCCGTCCTAATCTAGGGGTGGTCCCTTATGACGGACATATTAGACATAGACGACCGGAAACTGTATGAATTTGAAGGCCGGAGTCTAAGGGATTTTAGAGAGGACATACTCAAGACAAGGAGGAGAGAAGCCCAGGGAACGAGAGGGAGAGACGGAGCGACGGACCGCGAGGGAAAGTGTAGACTTGTAAACAGATGGACAGTAGAGATTAGTGTTAAAAGTGAAGTAGCAAGAATTGAAGAAGTACTGTTATGGCAGAAAATAAAAATCCAACGCACGTCAGAAAAAAGATACAAAGTTATCTACTATAAAATGCGCTTAGGCGCTTCCGTCAGGATTGGGCTAACTACCAATACAAATTTTGTTGTCGAGATAAACAGAGCGCGTTATTCACCATTAAAATATCATTACGTGATGTCATTGTTTGAGCTTAAATTAATTTGTGAAAAGTGAACAATGTAAAATTAGTTGTGATTTATTTAATGTGATTAATTAATATTATTTTATGTTGATATCCCACGCTGTGTGTGTGCGCACGAGATAAAGCATGTGTGTGTGTGAAGATATAGTTTACATATCTGCAGTATTATAAGCAAGTACGTGGACATTTCTATAGGCATTGTAATATTCAGGTCGCTTTCATTTATTATTACACCAAGTACCTAGCCTTAATTTGTTGTTTCAATGAAAATTTTGTAGAAATATATCTCTGAAATTTTCTAACTCAGTTTGTGGCTCATCTGATATTTTAAAGATAACTAGACAACCCGTGGCGTCACATACGCCGCAGACTTGCTCATGGAGAGTGCAAAGAAATTTGAGAAAGAACGGACGCAAACTACAGCATGAATAAATCAAAACAACGCGAGCGAAAGTCGGTTTGGGGGGGGGGAACTGCCAACTCATTGTTGGTTTCGAGACATTTTCGGGCGAAATTCAGTACACCCCATACTTCTATGAAGTCAGCTATAAAATGATAATCGGTTTAAAATCGGAGTTACATAATCGATAATCGGTGTTCCCAAAAAAAAACAAAAAACAAAAAATCACGCAATGAACAACCCTAAATATAACTAACCCTCGCTAGTGTCGGCCAATCACAGTTTGTGTTAAAGGGATGGTAGTATTAAATGGGAGGCGGGTAGCAACAACTTCAGTGTGAATGTTTACTCGCTATTTTTATTTTCTTGGTGCTGCTTTTTGTGTCTGTACTCTCACCCCCCAACCATTCTTTACACCGTCTATGATAAGCAAGGCTGCGGCGTATGCTATGCAATAAAGGGATAAAAGAACGGGCACAAACAGACATTTAAAAAAAACAATAAAAAAAACAAAGTATTCGCTGGGGCTTGAACCCAGGACCTTCCCCCCATGAAGCGGACGTGAAAACCAGTACATTACGAATCTCAAGTTTTCTGTGAAGGAACAATGCAAGTGAAAAGCAAAGACCATTGTTGGTCACCCCTCAACTACCTTCGCTTGCCAACTGTTAACTGTGTTTAGTTGACCCCAGCGAGGGTCATTCGTCATGCTTGTTTGCACATACTTGCTTGCGTAGTAGTGTCTCGCATTATCCCATGAAGATATATATATATATATATGGTTTACGAAAACTAACAAAAAGACGTGGATGAATTAATAAAATTGGAAATACATTAGATTACGTAATTCTTGTCTTATCTATACATACGCTCCTTCTATACAGAAGATTAATGCGTCCGAAGACCATGCCGGTCTGTTGGCAAGTGATGCAGCGTTCCTCGGCTATAAGGGTTGCACGTATTACCCAACTGCCTTTATTTCCCTAACTAATGTTAGGTACCCATTCGGAGCTGGGTGGACTCAGGGACGCCCTACGCCCCAGAAACAAATCCTTGATTTCACAAGGATTCGAACCCATGACCATCGGTACGACAGCCGAGCGCACATAATTCAGAAAATGGTCAACCATTAAGAATAACGAAGTAAAATAGAAAATTAATACACAATATTTCATTCACGGAAAACCCTTTGTAAAAAGAAACTTTTACAATGCAATAAAAATAAAATAAAATTATGCTTTACTTTGTTTAGACCTGTACCGGAATATGCATCAATTTTATGTGACTAATCCACACACAAAAAAAAATTTAAAAAAATTAAGAAAAAAAGTAATTAAAAAAAAACATTGCAAAATAGAAATAAATGTTAAAAATGAGCTTCCAAATTCATTCAATGAAATTACTCACATTTAAATTGTTTTACTCAGTAAGTTAAATCGTAAAACAGAGAAAAGTTAGAGGATAGAACATAACAGAGAAAAATTGGAATTTAATTATATCTTGGAAATACAACACATAAATAGTTTGATCAAGCCCACAGATGGACATAGAGTTAACAAAACAGAAAGTTTTATTCCCCTTGCTAATATAATATATATATATATATATATATATATATATATATATATATGTATATTACAAGCTCCCGTTCTTCCGATACGGAATGCAGACGTGAAAATGTCCTTCCTGATCAAACTAGTAAAACCATACACCGTCAACATTTAAAACTGTAAAATACATGCAAGAATAGAAATAAAACATGGATACGCGAATGACGATAGAATGATATAAATTGTACAAAAGTTAGGGCTGCGAAAATTAAAGATTAATTAATCGATTAATTATTTAAAATTTAATTGACTAAAATTAATTTGATCGATTAAAATTCAATTAAAATTTAAGAAAATATTTCTAATATCATTTTGTTCAATTTATTAATACTTTATATTTTTGTTACATACTTTTCCCTCGTATTATTATTATTTATTTAGATATGCATACGTAAACAAAAATGTTTTGTCTTCTTTATTTCTTCTACAGCAGAACGAATTTGCTATGTAACGTCACAAAATTTAGGAGCCATGGAAATACCGCGACTTAGCCGATTTCGTTAAATAATGAATCGCAACTTAATGGGATCTTTATATGCGTTATAAAAATATAATTATTCGAAATTAAAAACCCTTACTGCATGAGGTATAAAAATTTTGTAATTAACGATTAAAAGATCAAATTATTTTCCGATTAAACGAACACAACTTTTTAAACAGTATCAGCCCTATTAAAAATAAATTGCATCAGACCATGTACACTTTTGAGACATATTATGTAAAAAGATTAATGGGGAAAGGGGTAAAAATTAAAGTACACCTTTTCCCTTTATAAACGTAAAATGGAAAAAGGAAAAAAAAGGAACCCATAAATGGACACTGGTGATAAGTCAATTAAATCAATTATGCTTAAAGTGGAAAATTATAACAATTAAATATTAAAGATATATTTCAAACAAAGAAACAAAATGTTTTTGCATCTTTGTCATTGCAATAAAATATATTACTAAAATTCGAAATCAGTGCTATTTTACAATGGGATGTTATAATGTAAGCCTACTTTAATATTCATAGTATTTAAAGTTAAATATAAATTACTTCCTAAAGAAAAAAAATAATATTTACCTTTTTCCACAAAAGTCTCCTCTAAAGAAGATAAAATTTAAATATATGAATTTAACTTTTTTATAATTAAATTGTTCACAATAAAACGATTTGTTAATTACATGAAATATGAAATATATCAAGCAGTTGGACGGAAAAAAAAATATATTTAAATAATGGTTATGGTTTTAAGCATTCTTTTACTTTATGCGTTACGAGTAAAGTTATTTTTTAAAATTAAGGTATTTAATGAAATGCTTCTTTTAAATGTTAAGTATTTAAAAACAAAGAAAAAGTTAAAACTCTTAGTTTTTTGCAATGTTTTTATTCATTTACTTTGCTTAAACACATCATTATAGATTACACACATTTTTTTCCTTCTATTAATGTTATATTTACTTTTTAGAAGAAACTGGTTTTAAACATATACTCACATATATAATAAGTGCAGTGAAAATAATTGTACCAAGTACTGAGCAAATTAAAACATACACTATCATATGTCCATCAGTTTCCTTGATTCGATGTAAGTTCTGTGCCTGTGAAATAATAGCTGATTAATTGCTATTTGAAAAATTATACATTAATTGTTAAGATGCAAAGCGCATTAAAAAGAATATACAAAGTGTGGTATATGACGTTTGATACTAAAGAACATACATAAACACTAAACCTTCAAATTAAGTCTGTCTTTTGGTATTATAACCAGCATTTTAAGACTTTTTTAAAAAAAAATTGCATGCTCAGAATAGCTCATGCTGTCACGGAAGATATTAAGATCACACAGCAGAGGGTTCCTTTATCCATATATGTATTTTGAGAACAGCTCATGTTACTCAATATCTTAAGAAAAAAATCGACAGCACCTTTATACTTATAGCCCATTTTCTCACAAAGGTTGTTTGAAACAGTTCGAGTACATAGTTGTTAGCAAAGGCATGAATTATAAAAGTCCACTTATAATAACGGACTATCCGCGTTCATTTCAAGCAAGAAAATATTGTAAGAAGTGCTCTTTAAATTTGTAGAGGACTTGATGTGCAATCTCAAAAACTGCGAGCAGAAACCCTGTTAAATGAGTTTCCTTAAAGATTCATGGTATTATTTCTTTTAAATAGCTGTTATCAAGGATGAGCGTAAAGAAACTGTGTGAAGACAAACTAGCAAGGCCCTGGACTACTAAGCAACATCTAAGGTTTAAAAAAAAAGAAAAAACATTTGCATAGGGCCCGGGTTCTCAACTTGTCGGTCGCGACCCCGAAATGGGGATAGCAAAGGTTTTTCTGGGGGTCGCCAACTTATACATTCAACAAAAAATTGTTACTATAATGCAATTTTGCACTTAGTTAGTTAGTTCCTCTCGGGCCGAAGACGGCACATAGGGCAGAAGTCATTGATTTCCATTTACGACGATCCGTCGCCAATTGTATTAGGTCTTGATTATTTCTTAGACCCATGGCTGAGCTTTCTCTTTTGATTGTTCTACGTAGGGTCTCTTTTGGTCTTCCTTGTTTTCTTTTGCCTTTTGGTGTCCATATGAAGGCCTGCCGTGGTAGTCTTCTCTCGTCCATTCGAAGAATATGACCGATGTAATTCCAATGCATTCTCCTTATAAAGGTTGACACATATTCTTGGCTGGTTTCTTCTCTAATTGTTTCATTTGATTTAAAATCACTCCATTTTATATTAAAATTTTTTCGGAGGCATTTGTTCTCGAATGCAACTAATTTATTTTCTATAGCTTGAGTGGATTTCCAGCTTTCACATCCATATGTTAGTACAGGGATTACGCAAGAGTTGAATAGCCTAAGTTTTATATGTTTGCTAAGTGTCTTTGATCTCCAAATAGTTGTAAGTTTGTTAAAAGCACTTGACGCCAGCGCAATTCGAGTCGTTATCTCTGTTGTTGCATCTCCATCATATGACATTTTTCTTCCTAATTAAGTGAAGTTGGTTACTTTCTCTATGGTTTGGTCATTAAGTATAATATCATTGGGTTGGTTTGTGAGGTCCATGACTTTTGTTTTGATTGTGTTGATTTGAAGACCAATTTGATTTGAAAAGTGCTGGAGACGATCCGATTTTTCTTGGGTGTTCAGATGCTTTGAGCTTATAAGAGCCAGGTCATCTGCAAAGTCAAGGTCTTCCAAAGTATTGTTTTCGGTCCATTTGATGCCTAATCCGGCATCCGTGCATTTTCGCATGACCAAATCAATTGCTATTCCAAATAACATTGAGGACATGACACATCCTTGCTTCACACCTGTTTCAACTGGGAACCAGTCCGAGTTTCCGAACTCATGCATATAAATTCATTTAACATGAATGCCGATTAGAGAGGTTATAAGATGATTAGTATACATAGCTATAAAATAGTCTTTATTTTCAAAAGTTCCAAAACAATATTCAACTAGTAATTTATATCACGTGTTATTCAAAACATGATTTGTGATTGGTCGCACACTTTACCTGATGGCCCTATGCATACTTAAGGTTTCACCATTGTTTTCTTTTCAAGTTGATGAATCAACAGGCGCAAGCTCGTGTGCTTAGCTGCTTGTCTAAGTGAAACATATGTATATTTATTCGGATGATATCAAAGAAGAGTTCCTATTTTTAGTGGAATTGAAACGACTACAAAAAGTGAATATATTATGGAGAAGATAAATACGTTATTTTGAGTCTGGAGGATTAAAGTGGAAAAAACGTCTGTGGAGTTTGTACGGATGGTTCACCATCTATGCTGGGTTCAAAATCAGGCTTTGAGAAAAGTAAAAGGATTTGCTCACCAAGCAATGGAATTCATTGCATAATTTACAGGTATGTTCTTGGCAGTAATAATCTTCCAAATACTCTGCAAGAGGTACTTAACTCGCTGGTAGAAATCGAAAATCACGTCAACAATGGAGCTCTTAACACTCGTCTGTATAAAGATCTGAGCAAATAAATTGATTCTGATCATAAGGTACTTTGTTTCTACAATGCTGTTGAAAGGTTGTCGACAGGAAATATCAATCTTGTCTTTGAATTGAAATATGAAATCAGGTTATTTCTGGGAGTGCAAGGGAAGCATGAACTTTTGTTATACTTTAACGACGAAGATTGGTTGAAAAAACACGCGTGTTTAGCAAAACTGGGAAATAGGCTGAACCTTCAAGGAAAGGAAACAAATAGTATCGCAGTTCTAGACAATTTCGGGACATTTTTCATCCACGCGGTGAAACTGACGAAGAAAAATGTAAGTCTTGGAAACATTGCAATGTTTGAGAAACTCTCCACTCTCCAGTGTGGTAAAAAAATATGTATGTGAAATAAATGAAACTTTAAAGGAGGCGGTTACTGCATCTCCAATCGTTTGAATATTTTGTGCCCAGGGAAAAAGCTATTGAAAAAAATATTTAGAACCTTTGAAAGTTTTGAAATTCATACTGTACAGTGTTGCTCTAGGAATTTTAGTATCTTCCGATTCGGGAAAGGTACTTTTTCCAAACTAAAAAATAATCAATATAACTACTTTGGAAAAACAACTCAAACACGATAGTCACACCTCGCTATATTAGCAGTTGAGTATGGCCTCAGTAACAGCTTAAAAATGTATACATTAATTAGAGAAGAATCTGAACTAAAAGTTTCATTACAAAATGTCTGAGTATAAACACAAATTTAATATTTTTTAATGAAGCATTTTTAGTAAAATCTAATTACAAATATTTTTGTTAATTAATGTGTTCAAGTTAAAGTGATATTATTTTTGGAATTTTCGCTAAAAGACTCTTAAAAACCATATGCTATATACAATTTTCTTAGAATTCTTATAAAGACGCAATTTTTCACTTTTGCGCTGAGCAGTTCAAAGGTCCTGATCTATATCAACGGTTAACTCAGATGTTCCACAGTTAGGAACCGTCCGAGGCCCGCTATTTTTCTTAATTCACCTAAATGATTTACCAAACAGCACCTCAACAGGAAGAAAAGCTAATTTATTTGCTGATAATATATAATCTATAGAACCATTTAGTTAAAAACACTTCACTAATTAAAATATAGATAAACTAGAAAAGTAATTTTTTAAAAAAGATGCCACAACTATTACGGAGGAATATTTCAAAGTGACAAGAGTGTAAACAATACATAAAATCATTAAAACTAAAACTCTTAGGGAAAGAATAAAGAGGAAGTATTAGATATACATACTGCAATTAATTATATCTTGGAGACAAAACACAGATAATCTATTTCAACACTCAGATAGATATAAGGGTACAGAAAAATTTCTTACTCGAATGTAAGAGTTAACTTATACAAACTATAGTTAATCCCGTCTAGAATTCGGGCGTTTAAAGTGTTGGCGTATGAAAAAAATAAAATTCAACACATTATTACAATTGCAAACTCTAACAAAATGCTGTTTAAACATAAACCATGGATACGCGATAGATGAAAGTATCTTCTGTATTAGAGATGCGTCTTAAACAGATAGGATAATATAATTAAAAATACAAGATACCATTTTAATATTGGTATGTAATAATAGTAAGATTAAACTAAAAAAAACCTGATCTACTTTTAATTAACTTAATGAACAACAAAAATAGTTTAATTTATTGGACGTCAGAAATCTAATATATAAAGCTCAGTTGGTGTTTGTATCTGTTTGTATATTTCACTTTTCGACATTCTGTTACACAGCCACGGAAAAACCAAATGACGGACGGGGACCAAATTTGGCAAGACGATTACTTTTACCCTGAAAATGGTTTTAAGATAGTTTTTGTAATTGTCCCTTTTGCCTGAATGCCGTAAATTAAATAATCAGAAAATAAACACAGACAAAGAATGAAAAATTTAACCTCATTTCTATATTGAACAACTTTACGTGGACGTTCAACTTCCGTTCAAAGCGAGTTATGTTTGGTGAAGTTTTTTTTTCCCCCAATACAATATATTCTCAGCGGAGCGCATTCAAAAAAAATTTATATTGTCTAATAACGGTGCGCACATTTTCGTGTACGCTTCTTAATTTGAGCTGTGCAGTACAAAGAATTGTCATTTTTTTACTGTTACTTTCTATATATTATAGACAGGTAAACATATTTAATTACAAGTGCCACACGATGCATTAGGTTTAATTGTTTACACGTTTAAATTTAATTGCGAATTTGTTTTAATTATTTTCTGTTCCATAACTCGACATTTAATAAAAACCTATTTATGTAATAAGTGTGACAATACTTTTTTTCAAGGCTTCATTTTTAGCGGTGCGCGTTCTAAAATATTTTATCGCCCTATTACTGTGTGCACATTTTCGTGTACGCATCTTAAATTTAGCTGTGTCCTATTGATATAGTATTTTTGTTTTGTTTGTCTTTTACATAAGCTATTGTCTTTTACATAAGCTATACACCTTAACAATTTGAACTTAGGCTACCGGACCTATTAACATATTAGATTAAACTTTATGATATACCAATTGCATAAAGCAGTATATTTAAATAGTAAATGTAGACACAAATATATAACAATTCAAATATTATTTCCACGTTAGAACAACTATAAATAGATTACAAAAGTAGATATATTTTTTGTCCAGTTGTTATTAGCAGACTTTTTATTAAGCCATAATATTTCTATAACCATAATAGTATTATTTTCTAAATACGGTGCGCACATTTTCTTGAATTCTTTTTAATACGACTGCTTTAGTTTCTTTCAAGTTTTTTAGAAAGTACATTGCATATATAACATTTATAATTTAATTTATTGGCGCTATAGGTTATGTAGATTTCGCCTTTGATGGGGGTAGTGCCATATTATCTTTATCTCATGGACGCTCATGAAAATATTGTATCAATTACAATTGTGTTACGATGCATTGTCGTAAATATATTTGAGCTTCTTTAGTGACGACAGTGGTAGAGATCTTTTGGAAAAATGTCAACATAGCAATGACCTTTTTTAATGGATACAAACAAACAAACATACAAACATCAACTGAGCTTTTTATATTACATATGCGTTTAAATTATATTATTTCATTTTTTTCCACGATAAATTGGATTAATATTTTACATGTGTGAATGAAATTGCGATTTTTTAAAATATAATTCATAACTCGACATTTAATTAAAATCCATATATGTAGCGATATTATTTTATGTGGAAAGCGATGGCCTATGTCAAATAAACTTACACTTTAAAAAAGTTTACATAAGCTATATATATATATATACAATACATTATAAACTTTCGCTACCGAATGTATTAACAGAAGTTGACTAAATTTAAGAAAGTGATCCTGAAAATGCTTAATCAATATGAATTGCGAATTGAACATGTATTCGGAATAACATATGCCATTGCAAAAGTTGCTTTTTAATCATTCTGCAGGTTACTAGCGGACTCTTTATTTTTAATGTGGATATATATATATATATTTCAGAAACAAAATATGGTGTGTGTGTATTGTATATAATTTACAAAATATGATACCTTATCAGAAATAGGAAAAAAAAATATTTGTTTTTGAAATTATACACATTGCATAAAACCGTAAACATAAATCTTAGAATTTAGAGACATAAAATGCGTTACATATTATTTCCCTGTTAAAACAACTATGAATACGTCAAAAGGAAGAGTTATGTTGGTCCAGTACATTTACTTTATAACAAAACTTTAATTTATGCGGCCAGCTTTCTATAATCTTTTATTGTCTAAATATGGTGTGCACATTTTCTTGATATCATTTTAATAAGACTGTTTTTTTTTAAAAAGTATTTTAGAAAGTACATTTTATAATTTTGCTTATTTGCGCTATGAGTTATGTAGCCTTTGCCTTTTTAAGGGATAGTGCCATATGTTCTTTATTTCATAGACGCGGTTACAAATATTGTATTACTTACAATTGTGTTACTATGCAGTGTTGTAATTATTTATTAAATTTTTGAGTGATGAGAGAGGTAGAGCTCTTTCGGAAAACCTTTCAGTTACGTTTATTTAGGACAAGTGGGAATGAAATAGTAAATTTAGTTATTATGGTCGTCAAGATTGATTATTTAAAAAATCATATCTTTTAAATAGTAAGGTAATGTTAAAAGGCACTGTGTCACGCAGGAAGTCACGTGAGAGCGGGACGATAGAAGGAATATAAACGACCGGTGCATTTCTGTTTTGAGGACGTGTGCTATTCATTATGTAAATTGATGTATACAGAGTTCAAATTAAATTTACTTTGTTGAACCAGTGTCTCCTGGAATCATTGTATAAAAGATAATGTCGATATTGATACGCCTATAAATAATTAGATGTGACACACTGCAGTAAGTGAAAACAACTCACGCGTTAAAATTGTAAAAATTAAATAATTGTGTATGTTGTTTTTTTTTCTTTCTCTTTTCTTTCTTAACTATATTTAATTTTTTTTCTCCTTAAAATGGAATATCTCTGTTTCCCATAAGATTTTAACTAATAGATGAATCTGAAATATAACTTGGCAAATAAAAATTGTATTAACCAGAAACTAATGCTGGAAAAAAGAGTCAGCACACTCCCGCTACTAAGTGCGGGTATATTTATAGTATTTTATATAGTTAATGTAATTTTTAAAAAAATATTAAAATGAATACTAAAATAATTTATATTTTAAAGAAGCATAATATTACCAAGGTTAATGACACATTCTCTTTTAGAGTGAATTCCGTCAAGTCGGCAGGCAGCATACTTTGTTGTGATATTTAATCGTGGGAACATGACGTCTGTTCTGTAGTATGAAACAAAATCATTTCCTTTTGTAATTTTGTTGTCACCAATATTTTTTGACTTATCCTCGATTTCTATTAAACATGGGCGTATTTTGCTTTTACATGCAACCAAAATGTTTAACTGTTCTCCTTTGATATTCATAATGCAGTCAGTGATTTGTATTGCAACCTCTTGGCCATTTACTATGAGCTCTGAACTGGTTTCATTGGCATCTGTACACGAAAAACAAAAAAGCTTATTTTAAATTATTTACAAAGTTGATGTTTATTTTTTATAACATTTTTAAAAGAAAATGCAGGGTAAAAAAAGACGACTTAATGGCAACTGCATCAGTTGTCACACAAAAAAAGTTAATAATAACATTGAAAAAAAAATTAATAAAAAAAAAGAGAAGTCATTTATAATTTTTTTTTCTGAGTGTACCTGCTATTTCCGGAAACTTTTGGGCTTCGCTAGATATGTTTAAAGTTTGCGTAATCAGTGTGCCTCTTAGCATCGCGTTGCTCAAATCTTTTGATGCCTTCGTCATCATGGTCAGCCTAAACGTAGTCTCATCAACTTTTGTGCAAACACCAGTTCTTTTCATGCAAATACTTTTTATGTCATATTTCTTAAACTGTAAATAATGACACATTTACACATTTTAACATTGTTTTCATTTTTTTTATTACTAAAATATGTTTCGATACAAAATGGCAAGAAAAAAGTCAAAGTATGAAGTATAGAAATTAATGCCTTCATTTGGCACATCAAAAAAACTTTATACAATGTGCATATATGTTTTCAATCATTCTTATCACTGTATCATGGATGGTTAATCATATACATGAACATAGGATGTTTTAAGGAAAGACTTACATCTGAAAATGTTAAAGATGTCTTGTTCTTTACTGAAAACAGCACATGGGCATAGGGCTGTTGGACTGATAGATTTACTTCGTATTTAAACACTACTGTATCGACGTCACTGATCAAACCTTGTGTACAGCTTGTATTACAATTGCTTTGGTTAAACTCATATAAACGAATTTTTTCGCCGTGCAAACTCACTAACAAAAAAAAAGATAAGAAATTTATACAATACGCTTTCTATATATAATAACATCATTAACTAATAATTTGTATGTAATTAATTTTGATTGTTATTTTCCACCGCACTATTAGATTATTCATAAATATATGACACTATTAACTTATCAGTCTCCATTTATATCTGCATATAAATTATTAACTTTATCCCCAATTTAGTGTAAATAGAAAGTTTCTCATAATTCAATTTGACCTTTTAATGCTGTGAACCTACGGCGGATTAAAGGGGGGGGGGCTGAACGGGCTAAAGCCAGGGGCCCCCGATGATTTAGCCCCAAAATTATTTTTTCTATAATAAAGGTGGGCAAATGTTTGCATGAAGCCTTGAAAATATAAATAAATTAATAAAATTTCATCTACTTATCAAGAGAAAATGTCGAATAGTGTGAAATACCAGAAATCGTCATCATTTGTAATAATATCTAGGGAAACCTAGCTTTAGAAAAACAATCGACCTCTATTTAGTTTGGAAAACTTACGATAAAAAACGGTGACATAGTAGAGCATAATTCAATAATCAAATTTTTAACAAACTTCTAAGTTAGTACACTGTTTACGCTTCGACCTACAGACAGACTGCAGTAAGAAGTAGATATTCGAATAAATATGTAATTAAATACTAGTAACGTACATACTCGTTTTAAAGCCGACTTTTGGGGACAAAATCTAGGGGGAAATGTTGGGGGGTGGGGGGGGTCGGCTTACGAGAGGGTTATAGGTGATTTCTGTATGTACATTAAATATCGGTGTCCCTAATTAACCTGAATTACATGTTGCGTTCCGTTATTATCTAAATACCATTCATTCCTGTTGAGCGATTCATCAAGTTAATACCAATTAATTCCCATACTGGATCAGGAATTGCCCAAATAATTTTTAATATTTTGGAAGAAATTCAAATTCAAATTCAAGATTGTCGTGGACAGTCATACGACAATGCTGCAAGTATAAGTTGGAAGTAAAACTGAGTCCAGACTATCCTTCGTGAGAAGTGCAGTGTTGCTCATTATGTGCTATCCACAGCTCATTCCCTTAATTTGGTTGGGAAAAGTGCAGCAGAAGGTTGTCCTGCTGCAACCAGATTTTAAAAAAAAATATGTAACTTATTTTTTAATTCTGCAAAATCTTTATACCTGGCTTGTTGCATCTATTCATCGTTGGCAGGGTCTTCAAAAACAATAGAGAAGGTTACATGTTAACAAAGCCTTGTCTGACACAAGATGGTCAGCCCGACATGATGCTGTAAGATCTGTTAATAAATAATACCATGAGAATATTGCAGGACTGGAAGAATTGGCAACTGACGACAATCAGCCGCCTGACAGTCGACTTGAAGCATTTCGGAAGGAACTTTAACAACTGAAACTCGTTATTTTACTTGAAATTTGGGACACAATTTTAAAATGGTTTCAGAAAATGAATGCATCCCTTCAAGATACATTTGTTGAAATATTTTCTTGAGTTTGTTAAAAGACAGCGCTCTGAATTTGATTTCTATGAAGAAAAAGGAAAGGATATGTCCGTGGAGAAAGAGTATAAACAATCTTCATTGTGATTAAAGAAAGAGAAAGTGTCACCTTGATGAAGATACGTCATTAGAAAAAGTATTTTTCTCCGAGACAAAAATTCAAGGTTGAGGTATTTCTGGTATTCATTGACAAACTTTATCCATCCTTACAACATCAGTTAGATGCATATAAAGGCATCCATGCGAAATGTGACTTTCTTACAAACCTTACGGAGCTCAGCAGTGATGCCATCCGAGGGGCAGCAGCCCAGTTAATGAAAGAATATTCAAGTGATTTCGAAGACTGCTTTCCTTCAGAATTTGTCTAATTTTCAAAACTCTTCAAAAAGTTTATTGTCCAGCCCCAGGGTCAGGAAAAGGAAGTAGCACAATGTGAAACTCAAAATACATGCACAGAGCTAAATATGTTGCTGTTTTTGAATGAGCTAAATTTTACACAGTCCTTTCTAAATTTACACATTGCACTTTGCATGTATCTCCCGTTAATGACATAAAAGTGCAGCTGAGAGCGATCATTTTCAAAGTTGAAAAAAATAAATTATGAAATTAGAAGTTGCATAGGACAACAAAGACTGAGTCAGCACTCTCTAATGAGCACTGAAAGGGAAATAGTAAGCTCACTTAATTTTACTGACTTGATTAAAAATCTCGCCGTGAGAAAAGTTCGCAAACGAAGGTTCTAAAGATTGAAATAAATAATAATAAATATTTTAATGAAGTGTGGATTCGTGTAACTTTATATGAATTTAATTGACTTCTATTTAATTTTTTGTCTTATTACACCCTGCATTACAAGTTACACAGTCTAATATTAGACTGCTAGTAATCATTTTATTTAAAATTACGCTGCCTGGACAGGGCCCAGTTTGAATTGCAGCCAGGGGCCCCGAGCAGTCTTAATCCGCCCCTGCTGTGAACATATTGTGTGTTGCTTATTCTATAGTTGTACTCTCCATTTACCTAAATTTTATAAAGTTGTTCGTTGTTATCTCATGTATATAGAATATATATATATATATATATATATATATATATATATATGCATGTATACCTTTATTTTAAATAAACATAAACACCTTAAAAACAAGAGAACAATTATGTATATTACATACATTTTAGATCTGCATAAAGTTTATGTTAATATTACTAATACTCACCAATGAAAATAAAGATTAGGATGTTCATTTTTGTTTGGTACTTTTCTAATTAAAAATATAATATAAGTATATTTTTTCGAGTACATATAAATCTATAACATATCCTGCTATATATTTGGTTGGAATGTTTATTTTAATAAGGAACAAAATACGTCAATCAAACTTAACAAGTAGGAAATCACAAACTGATTTATCAAAGTCAAAGTGTTAATTTGCGCTTATCAAATCATATTGGGAAAATCCGAAAAAATGTATGAGATCATTGCAACGCCAGTTGATGCACCTATTTTAAGAAAACAAAAAGGAGTACCATTTCGAAATCCTCTCAAAGAAATAGGAAAATAACAAATAGTTAAGGAAAAATAAAATATGTATATAATTTTTTATTTTTTTTAATAATTAGATTGTCCTATAAATCGCTATAAAATAAATGATAACATTCCAATTATGTTTTAATTATTTTTTAATAGCTAAACACTTTTTATAACACCTTCACCTTTTTTATTACTCTAACAATATTAATATATAATTATATATATATATATATATATATATATATATATAATATATAGAGGAACTTAATATTACTTCGTGATCTATGTTAAATATTGGTCTATTGATACTACCACACGCTGTTAAATATTGGTGGGTATATTCTATAGATATCAATACTTGTATTTGACTCTTGTTGTCTATGGTTACAGATTACGGGAAGCTAATTGAGCTCCCAGACTACTTACAAATGTTATCTTTCTATTACCTATATCTAATCGGCTGTAGCCCTCAGTATTAAGTATTAGTATAGAACTACGCTACAATACCTAATACATATAAATATAATCACAAAACACCTCTGTACACAGCAGAGAGAATATTTAATTACATTAAGTAAATCATATAAATACACAATGGAATAGATTACACAAATAATGGATAGACTATAGCTCAATAACTCAAATAGTAACTACAATCAGGTTACAACTTAACTTCACAAAAACATTCTATGACTCTTAATCGGCCAGCTCCCGTTGTATGTCTGCCAACCTCACATCACACACGGTCTCAGGTACGGGGTCAGTCCGTGTTCCGCCTCAGTGGTCAGCGATGCTATTAACCCATTCATCGTCTGGGAGGCCGGTAACACCACGTCCCTCTACGACTCCAGTGACTGACAGCGTCACAGCTGGCTGCACTGTTTACTAACAGTACTCTTCTGTCCGGCTCAGGGTTGTCTTGCCCACTTTTGCCAGTGGCACATCTGGTGCTCAAATCTGCTCTACTATCTGCGTTCTACTTGGCTATCCTAGCCCTACACTTACTTGCTCCACTGTAGGTAACACTACCCTACATTTACTTGCTGAAATAACATACACATATAACTGATTAGCCAATAATGAATATACAGTATATAAAAGAATACTACATCTACTTCAACATAACAATTATACATTTGACTATATCTAAGTATAGTCTAAGTCCAACCTGCACACCAGCAAGGCTCCCTTCACAAGACCCGTCCTACAAGGGTTTGGAATGCAGAGGACGAATGTGTCTTATGTACCAGTATATAAAGACCGCTCACCCACGCCTGCCCTAATTCCTAACAATTCCATTGGGTGAACCTTTCGTCCCATGAATGGTACATGTGACAAACTTAATTCTTATTGGTTAAGCCCTACGTTCCAATAACTTTTGGGTGACCCCCGACACAAATAAAAAAGAAGCATCCCTACTAAAATTGGCCTAGCCGAAGTATCGATTTCGACCTGATTACTTTAGTTGGCCTCTCACCCGCATTCCTACATCTTTTCTTTGTCCCTCCAAGGTTAGTGTCCCCTCACCCGTGTTTACAAAACTTTGTCTTTGTCCATCTAAGGTTAGTGTCCTACCCAATGTCTGAACCCCTATCTCCCAACGGTTCTAAAATAAAAGTGATTCTCAAACATATAATTTGGTACTCAACACTCTAGGTGGCTGAAACATTTTTGAAATATATGATGTAATATATGTTTAAAATATTTGATAGGAAATTATATGTAATGAAATAAACTCAATATCCTATTATAGATATCAAATTATTTTCTTTTACCATTTCTCTAATGTATTTAGATTTAACAGCTATGGGTGTAAATGGAAAGGGCATTAAAATTATCATTGGTAAAAACATAAAAAAGTAATACTAATTGTATTCACTTAATTTTAAAAATTACTTTTAAAATTAAAAAAAAATTCTTAATTAAACGCAAATTGAACAGTTTAATATATTATATATATATTTATATCTATACTAATAAAAGGCAAAGCCCTAACTCACTCACTGATTCATCACTAATTCTCCAACTTCCCATGTAGGTAGAAGCATGAAACTTTGGGAAGTTGTCGAGTAGCCTCTCGCGACGAAAATTGTAGTAAAAGAATTTTAAAAATAACGCTCATGGGGGCCGGGGGCCAAAAAACGTTATTTTTCCTAATATGGCCTATATAACATTTGAAAATCACTAATTCTCCTATTTCCCGAGTAGGCAGAAGCATGAAACTTTGGGAAGTTGTTAAGTACAATCCCGCGATGGTAACGGTAGAAAAAATATTTAAATTATCACTTCCTGAGAGCCAGGGGCCCCAATGAAGTTTTGTCCTAATATGAGCTATATAAAAACTGAAAATCACAAATTCTCCTATTTCCCGTGTAGGTAGAAGCATGAAACTCTGAGTAGTTGATAAGTACACTTCCCTGATGGTAACAGGCGAAAAAAATATTTAATTTAACACGTACTGAGGGGCCGGGGGCCCAAATGTAGTTTTTTTCTAATATTTAAAACTGAATCATCACTAATTCTTCAACGTCACGTGTAGATAGAAGCATAAAACTTTGGGAAGTTGTTGAGTAGCCTCTAACGGCGATAATTAGAATAAAAGATTTTTAAAATTCAATTTCATAGGGGCCGGGGGCTCAAAAACGTTATTTTTCCTAATATGGGCTATATAAAATTTGAATCTCACTAATTTTTCTATTTTCCGAGTAAGCAGAAGCATGAAACTTTTGGAAGTTGTTGAGTACAATCCCGCGATGGTAACAGCTGAAAAAGTATTTAAATTATCACTTCCAGGGGGTCGGGGGCCCAAATGAATTTTTTTCCTAATATGAGCTATATAAAAACTAAAAATCACTAATTCTCCTATTTCCCGTGTAGGTAGCAGCATGAAACTCTGAGTAGTTGATAAGTACACTTACGCGATGGTAACAAACGAAAAAAAATAGTTAAATTATCACTTACTCGGGGCCGGGAGCCCAAATGTAGTTTTTTTCTAATATTTAAAACTGAATCATAACTAACTCTTCAACTTCACGTGTAGATAGAAGCATAAAACTTTCGGAAGTTGTTGAGTAGCCTCTCACGGCGATAATTAGAATAAAAGAATTTTAAAATTCATTCTAATGGGGGCCGGGGGCCCAAAAACGTTATTTTTCCTTATATGGGCTATATAAAATTTGAATATCACTAATTCTCATTTTTCCCGAGTAGGCAGAAGCATGAAACTTTGGGAAGTTGTTGAGTACAATCCCGCGATGGTAACTGGCGAAAAAGTATTTAAATTATCACTTCCAGGGGGCCGGGGGCCCAAATGAAGTTTTTTCCTTATATGAGCTATATAAAAAACAAAAATCACAAATTCTCCTATTTCCCGTGTAGGTAGCAGCATGAAACTCTTAGTAGTTGATAAGTAAACTACGCGATGGTAACAAACGAAAAAAATATTTAAATTATCACTTACTGGGGGCCGGGGACCCAAATGTAGTTTTTTTCTTATATAAAAAACGGACTCATCACTAATTCTACAACTTCCCGCGTAGGGAGAAGCATGAAACCTGGGAAAAATTGTTAAGTAGTCTCTTGCAACGATACGTGGCGTAAAATAATTTCAAAATTCACACTAATGGGGGCCGGGGGCCCAAAACCATATTATTTCCTTATATGGGCTATATTAAATTAAAAGATAACTAATTCTCCTATTTTGGGAGTAGGCAGAAGCATGAAACTTTGGGCAGATGTTGAGCACACTTTTGCGATGTTAACAGGCAAAAAAATATTTAAATTATCAATTACTTGGGGGCCTTCAATGAGCTATATAAAAACAGAAAATCACAAATTCTCATATTTCCCGTGTAGGTAGAAGCATGAAACTCTGAGTAGTTGATAAGTACACTTCCGTGATTGTAACAGGTAAAAAGAATATTTAAATTAACACTTACTGGGGGCCGGGGGCCCAAAAAGATTTTTTTTCTAATATTAAAAGTGAATCATCATGAATTCTCCAACTTCACGTGTAGGTAGAAGCATGGAACTTTGGGAAGTTGTTGAGTAGCCTCTCGCGATTCAAAGTGGCGTAAAAGAATTTTAACATTCACTCTTATGGGGGCCGGGGGCCCAAAAGCGTTTTTTTCCTTATACTGAAAATTGCCTTTATTCTCCACTTTCCCGTATAGGTAGAAACACGAAACTTTGGGAATTTGTTGAGTCAACTCACTCGATGGTAGCATGCAAAAAAAATGTTTAAATTATCACTCACTGGGGGCCAAAATGTACTTTTTCTTATATAAAAACTGACTCAATTCTAATTC
Source organism: Ampullaceana balthica (assembly GCA_944989445.1). NCBI lineage: Eukaryota > Metazoa > Mollusca > Gastropoda > Lymnaeidae > Ampullaceana > Ampullaceana balthica. The sequence goes on along the minus strand of CALYLW010001634.1, from coordinate 197,535 downwards.
TCTGATTTCCCGTGTAGGTAAAACCATGAAACTTTTGGAAATTATGAGTACACACCCGCGATGGTAACAGGTCAATAAATATTTAAATTTTCACTCACAAGGGGCCGGGGGCCCAATTTTTTTACTTATATAAAAAGTTAATCATCACAGATTCTCCATTTTCCCGTGTAGTTAGAAGCATGAAATTTTGGGAAGTTGTTGAGTACACTCCCGGGATGGTAACAGGCGAATTTTTTTGTTTAATTATCACTCACTGGGGGCCCGGGACACAAAAGTAATATTTTTAACTTATATGAGCTAAATTACAAATAAAAAAACTTTGGATACTGTGTAAATGTATTTTTACAAAACTTCGAAGATAAAAACTTGATGGCCTATATTAAAATTCGTTAGGGCATTAAAATTATATTTTTTCAATATTTTGTAGCCGAGGGCCCCTAATCTCTTTTTTGTAAACGTTTAAGACATTTTAACCATTTGATTTCACTCAATTTTTAAAAAAAAATGTTTACTAACAAATATATTCATCATAATCCAAATTGAAATAAGCTGTTGTTTTGAACTATACATATTACCCCGATAGGGCCCCCGGCCCTTATTTTAGTTTTTTTTAAAGACGTATTATTTGTAAATGTATTTTATTCATCCCACGGCCATTAAACTTTAGGAAGTTTTTGGGTACGCTCCATCGAAGGTTTCTGGCATTAAAAGTAAAAGTTTTAAAAACACCACTTATTCCGGGCTGGGGGCCCGTATGCCATATTTTAACATTAGTTATATAAAAGGTAATTTAAAATGTGGCTACTAGGTAAATGGATGAACTATGGCCAAATTTGATTTTAAAAATAAAATAAAATTATATAGGGTAATGAACTTCTAACGTCTGTTCCTTTGGGCCGGGACCCAAAATATTTTTTTTCGTAAACATTTAAAGCTTTGTTACCTTAAAAATAATTTAAATAAATATAGTCACATTTCTCTATCATGACCTAGATTGAAATCCTCAGACCTTATGAGATATGCACATCCTGCATCCATTTTGCACGGGGGCCCGTAATGTCATTTTAGTACCCATTTAATTTTACACGACTTTGACAAATATTGACAAACAAGTATATCGATCATGATTCAGACTAAAATCTATTGGTGTTTTGAATTGGTGTGAAACGGGTTTTCAACGCTTATTAAAATTCTAACTTCCGTAGCGGAGCGCGGGGATTTTGCTAGTTATACTAATAAAAGGCAAAGCCCTGACTCACTCACTGACCCACTGATTCATCACTAATTCTCCAACTTCCCGTGTAGGTAGAAGCATGATACTTTGGAAAGTTGTTGAGTAGCCTCTCGCGATGAAAATTTGCGTAAAATATTTTTAAAATTAACACTAATGGGGGCTGGGGGCCAAAAAACGCTTTTTTTCGCTAATATGGGTTATATGAAATATGAAAATCACTAATTCTCCTATTTTCCGAGTAGGCAGAAGCATGAAACTTTGGGCAGTGGTTGAGTACCAACCCGCGATAGAAACGGGCCGAAAAAAAATGATCACTTCCTGGGGCCCCCGGCCCGGGACCCACATGTAGTTTTTTCACCTTATATGAGCTAAATTACAAGTATAAAAACGTTGGATACTGTGTAGATTTTTTTATACAAAACTTGGAAGATAAAAACTTGATTGCCTAAATCAAAATTCGTTAGGGCTATACAATTACTTTTTTTTGTAGCCAAGGGTGCCTAATCTCTTTTTCGTAAACGTATGATTTTACACGATCTTGAAAATTATTGACAAATATATCTATTATAATGCACATTGAAATAAAAAGGTATTTTAAAGTTCTTTTCTTGCACCAATTGGGCCTGGGGGCCCTTAATGTCTTTTTTGCATATCTAAGCTACATAATATTTGTTTAAGCGTCAAAAGCTGGCAAACTGGATGGATCTTGACCAAACTTGGTTTAAAATAACTTGATAGCCATATTAAAATACTTTGGTCATTGCACCACTAGTATCCATCCCGACAGACCGTGGCCCAAATTTTTTTTTCGTAAACGATTAAGACTTTTTTCCCTTTATAATTTTACACGATCTTTAGGAATATTGACAAATATATATATTATTATCCAGATTGAAATAAACAGGTATATTAAAATTCATTTCTTGCACCATTTGAGCCCTCTTGACCTTAATATCGTTTTAGCTAATATAAGCTATAAAAAAATGGTTAAGTTTTAACGACTAAAAATGGATGGATCTTGACCAAACTTGGTGTATTATAACTTGATAGCAAATATTAAAATAATATAGGGCAGTGAACCTCTAATATTAAAATAATATAGGGCAATGAAATAACAAAAAGTTTCAAAATTTTTATCATACAGCACTTGGGCTCGGGGCCCCTTCATGTCATTTTCGTTTTTGACCATTTATGCAGTATAAAAATATTATTCTAGATATACAATACAAGTGACGAGGAAGCCATCTTCTGTAGCTCGTTTAATCTTTATTTACTACACATGTAAGGGACATCACTCAACATTCATGTCATTTTCGTTTTTGCCCATTTATGCAGTATAAAAATTTTGTAAGTGTAAGCTACTGGGTAAATCTGGCACTCAACATTATAAAACTAATACAAGTCAAGAGAGTGAGTTCCCCTAAGAATAAAGCTCAATATATTACATCGCTTTACCCTTAGTAGATGCTAACATAATTTCCAGAGAATAAATGATAGTATCTTAAAATTACCTTTTTATTTTCTACTTTAAAACATTAGAATTGCCAAGCAATAATAAAATAAAGATTGAATTATCATTGCTATTTTACAACGACATGTATGAAACTGAATTATGAATAATGATCCCTTTTCAATTAATAACACCTCAAAAGTCAATACAAAACATTATATATATATATATAGGCCTATGCATTCCTTCTGAAATGTTAAACAATTTAATGAATCACTAAATATATTGTAACATGAACATTATATGATTTGAATCATTTGGTAGATTAAATCCTTACAAACAAATGCAAAATATGCTACAACATAATTACAATACAAAACAATTATGTCAAAGTCCTCTTTTAAAATCAAAGGTTTAACTTATCTGGGACTTTGATTGTCCTGTTTGACCTTCTCAGTGGCTGTCGATTTGGTGACTCAATATTCTGACCATCTGGTCTCTCTAGCTCAGGGAGTCCAGGATCTAAATCCTTAATTCCAGAATTTACATTTTCTGACTCTAGAATACTTGGTTCACTCATATAAACAGACACTGGTTGTGGAACAAACTGAGTTGGTGTGAACCGGTCAGATCTGGTGGGATTGACAGATTCGCACTCATTATCTGCACAAGTTATTTTTTAACTGGTCTGCATGTCTACGGGCAATAAGTCCATTATTTGTTTTTACTTTATAAGACACAGGTCCTGTACATTGAACAATTTGACCTGGCATCCATTTTTCCCCTCTCCCATAATTTCTCAGATACACATTATCATTAACACCAAACTCTCTCTCAATGGATGTTTTGTCATGATTTAATTTTTGTGTATGTTGATGCTGGGAAACAGACATTTGAACAGTTGGATGTAGTAGGTCAAGATGAGTTTTAATTTTTCTACCACACAGCAATTCACATGGTGCAACACCTGTTGTTATATGAGGAGTTGTGCGGTATTTGGCTAAGAACCTGTTAACTCTTTCTCTGAGAGAAAATTTGTTATTGGTACTCATTTTTACCATAGCGGTTTTGAATATGCCTACCGCTCTTTCAGCCAAACCATTCCCAGCAGGATGATAGGGTGATGTGGATATATGCTCAATACCATTTGCTACACAAAATAGTTTAAACTCATGAGCAGTGAAACTAGGCCCATTATCTGAAACAATTTGATCAGGTAACCCATGAGTTGAAAATATTTCCTTAAGTTCTATAATGGTATCACTTGCAGTGATTGTGTTCATGATTTTAACTTCTAACCACTTAGAATGTGAATCAATAACAATTAAGAACATTTTGTTCATGAAGGGTCCTGCAAAATCTATATGGATACGTTTCCATGGTTCGATTGGCCAATCCCAGTTTTGCAAGGGTGCTGTAGCTGGTTGATTTGAATGTTGTGCACAGCTTGAACAAAACTTTACATATTTTTCAATATCAGTATCCATATGTGGCCACCAGAACCATGATCGTGCAAGACTCTTCATTTTGGAAGAACCAAGATGGGTATCATGTAAAGTTCTTAAAACTTCTTTTCGTAACATTTTGGGGATAATAACCCTTGACCCCCACAAAACACATCCATCTTCTAGACTTAACTCTAATTTTCTTATTTTATATGGTTTTAAATCATCATTCACTGATTCTTCAGGCCAACCATTCTTACAGTACTCATATACTTTCATTAAGCACTCATCTTTTTGTGTTTCTCTCTTAACATCATTCACATTTATATTGGAGTTATCCATGATAGTGAAAAGAACAAATACATCTTCTGGTACATAACTAAGGCATTGGTTTTTTAAAGGTAAACGACTAAGACCATCTGCACTATTCTGAACTCCAGGTTTGTATTTCAATTCATAATTGTATGCGGCTAGTGTGATAGCCCACCTTTGCATCCTTGGTGAGGCATGCTCAGGCAGGGGTTTGTTTCCCCCAAACAAACCCAGTAATGGCTTATGATCTGTAAAGATGGTGAACTCCCTACCAAACAGAAACTTGTGAAATTTCTAAACACCAAAAATGATGCCTAAGCCTTCCCTATCTAACTGAGAATAATTTTTCTCAGCCTGGTTCCAAGATCTACTGGCAAAAGCAATGGGTCTGTCACCCTTTTCATCTATGTGAGATAAAACTGCTCCAACACCATTTGGTGAAGCATCACATGTTAAGATAAGTCTTTTCCCTGGGTCATAGTGAGCCAGCAAGGTGTCAGAAGACAAAGCTTCTTTTGCTGCATTAAAAGCAGCATCTTGTTGTTTACCCCAGTGCCAAGTTGCATTTTTCTGCAGCAGCTTGTACAGTGGTAATAGTTTATCAGACAGATTCCCTATGAACTTTGCATAGTAATTTGTCAAGCCCAAAAAAGCTCTTAGCTGTTGGGTATTTTCAGGTTTGGGTGCATCTTTAATGGCTTTTGTTTTCTCAGGTTGAGGTCTGAGACATTGTCTGCTCAATCTATAACCCAGAAAACTAATATCTTTAAGCATGAATTGACATTTATCTTTGTTTATTTTTAAACCTTTTTTACCGACTATTTTCAAGACCTTATCAAGTGTTTTAAGATGTTCAGTGTCATTCTTACCAGTTATATATAAATTGTCAAAGTAAACACAAACATTTGGAATATCCTGAAAAATACTGTCCATGACAGCCTGGAAAATTCCAGGGCTGGATGATATACCAAAACATAGTCTTTCATACTGGTAAATTCCCTTATGTGTGTTTATTGTCGTATAGACTTTTGACTCTGGATGAAGTTCTAGTTGAGTGTAAGCATGGCTAAAGTCTAATTCAGTGAATTTGTCTCCTCCTGCCAATTTTAAAGAAATATCCTCAATTTTAGGAATAGGGTACCTATTTAGCTCTATTTGCTTATTCAGTGTAGCTTTATAGTCACCACAAATTCTTACAGAACCATCCTTCTTTAATACTGGCACAATGGGCGTTGCCCAATCGGAATAGTCTACCTTCTTTATGATGCCCATAGATTCCAATCTACTTAGCTCATTTTCAATTTTATCTCTCATTGCATAAGGTGGAACTCTAGCTTTGCAGTATCTTGGATGTGTATCTTTACTGCTTATCTTCACTGTCCTATCATTTAGTAATCCTGAACTATCAAATACACCTTCATTTTCAGATACAACTTTATCTATTGAAGTAAAACTAGATTCACTTGCTTTGTTCATTGAAAATATACTCCCCCAGTCTAATTTAAGATCAACTAACCAGTTCCTACCTAGTAATGGTGGTCCGTTTCCTTCAACCACAAGAAGAGGAAGTTTAACACTTTGACCATTACAGCTTATATGAACTATACACTCTCCTATCACTGGAACATTGTCACCTGTGTATGTTGTTAGGCACTTGTGACATGGTTGTAGAGGCACTGATCCTCCTGTGACAGCGTCAAAGTCCTTCTTTGTGATGACGGTTAGAGATGCTCCAGTGTCAAGCTGGAAGATGATGCTCTTACCGTTGACACAAACTGGTACGTTGATTGGAGCATGACTTGTTGATTTCACAGAGGACAGGTGGAACTCCGGCTTTGGATCAGTTTGATCATTTTCACTGGTAGAGTGGTTCATTGGTTGGGTTAGACTGTCTCGGTGACAGTTAACATAGTGCTGCCTTTGGTTGCGGTACTGTCCTGACTGGCTAGATCTAGCAACAGATGAAGACTTTGAAAAGCAGGCCTTGACAATGTGACCTTGCTTACTGCACTTATAGCAAGTTGTTAACTTGAATTTGCACTGATGAGATGCATGGGGACCGTTGCAACGATGACATTTTTGATAATTATTACTAGATTTAGATCTAGGTTTTGAATTTGCAGGCTGTTTAGCATAAGTTGAACTGCTCTGATGGGGTTGGTGTTTGTTGACTGACCTGCTGTCTACTGCATGGATCCCTGAAGGCACCAGAGATCTGGCCGCATCGGATGACTGCTGGAATGAAGTTGCAAGATGTATTGCTTTTTCCAATGTTAGATCTGTCTCGAGAAGCAACTTTCTCTGCACATCCGGGCTGTTCACACCGGTGACAAACTTTTCACATAGTCTGTCAGACAGGGTGTCGCCGAATTCACAGAATTCACTTAGATGACGTAGTGCTGCAACATATTCTGATATAGACTCGTTTGGTTGACGAGTCCTACCGTCAAATTTTGCTCGACACAGGAACTTTGGTGGTGCAGGCGCTTGGTGATCTGTGAGGAGTTTGCTCAGCTCGTTAAAGCTCTTGGTAGCTGGTCTAGATGGTACACATAAGTCTTTTAATAACCTGAATTGTTGAGGCCCTATGACTGTTAACAAAACAGCTATCTTTTTGGCTTCTATCGTCACGTCGTTAGCTTCAAGGTAGAAGCTTAACCTATCTAAATAATCATGAATGGTTTCTTCATTAGAATTAAATTCGTTTATCTGACCATATAGAGCCATTATCCTAAAAATACCTAGCAAATATGCTCTAGCAAGCTTCTTCTTGAGTAAGCATGTGCTCTTTTTTAGTGGATGATTAATCCTCGTCGCCAATGAAGTGGATTGTGGTTTTATTATTCTAGATATACAATACAAGTGACGAGGAAGCCATGTTCTGTAGCTCGTTTAATCTTTATTTACTACACATGTAAGGGACATCACTCAACATTATAAAATTAATACAAGTCAAGAGAGTGAGTTCCCCTAAGAATAAAGATCAATATATTACATAAATGAATCTTGACCACACTTTGTATATGAAAACTTGATAGCCAATATTAAAATACTATAGGTCACTGCACTCTTAATGTCCATTCCTTTGAGGCTTTAGGCCCCAGATGTCTTTTTTTCATACACGTTTAAGATTGTATTCCCTATTCAATTTTTAACGATCTTTATAAATATATAGAAATATATCTATTATAATATAAATGAAAATGAAATTAATGTCACGGTCAGATGTTGTGGTGTGGGGATGACTAGGCATAAATGGGGCGAGCAGGGGTCAACCGCCTGTAAACACGCCTATTCATGTGGAACGGGGGGGGGTGAACTCAGGGTACTTGGGAGCTGTAATCAGCATGAAGACAGTGTGGATGACCGAGGCGGTAAAAACGGGGCCTATATAATAAAAGCACATTGCGTGTCAGGGGAGTTTCCGAGTTGCCGAGTTACAGGCAGGTGGAATACTGAACGAGGGTGTGACGGTAGAGAAAGGGTAGTTTTTTTTAACGTAGTCCGATACGGTCAAGCTGGGCCAAGGGCGATTGACTGTTAAGAGTAAAAGGTTGTGTGGACTCTGGATGGCATGAAGATCAACCATAACATTACCAATTAATTTTGACTGTACAGGTTGGAGATTTCATGTCATTAAACGTACTTTGAACTTTGAGATTCATTTTACCCGTCTAGTGGGGTAATATCTGTGACCAAGGGGGACCTCAACCCATAGACAACGACTCCGCCACAGTGGGGGCCCTTCCAAACTACCGAGCCATCGTTTCGAGACAACGCAGTGAATCAAGGTACGTCAAGAGAGAAGCGACGAAAACACATCAACGAAGTGGTGTGTATAAAACTGGCCGGACTAGCCAGGACATCAAGACCATCACGAGAGCGTAGGGCTTACGCATCGGAACGACGAGACTAGAACCAGAGACAAAGACAGCCGTAGCAGTGGTGTTGCAGACAGACGTAGCAGTGGTGTGACAGACAGCCGTAGCAGTGGTGTTACAGACAGCCGTAGCAGTGGTGTTGCAGACAGCTGTAGCGGTGGTGTTGCAGACATCCTTAGCAGTGGAATTGCAGACAGAAGCAGCAGTGCGGAGACATACAGATGTCGTCGCGGAGAGCTCCGGGAGCTGCAACGTAACCAGAACAGAAGAAGAAGGATACACAAACTGTACCGGGGTAGTTACGTTTGAGAACAACATTAATGAGTGACAGTGAAGTCTGTGACTTTGTGATTTTCTCACGTATGGAAATTAATACTCCCCTGGTGTAATGTGATTTTTCTTATGTATGGTTATTATGTGAGTGTGGATTTCATGTAACAGTAAGTACTGATTTAAATAATTTTTGATGAAATTCTGATTTGAAAAATATTGTCAAAATATTAGATTGGTCTCTAGATATATGGAATTTTATATGTAAAGTATATTGTCAGTGTAAATGAAGCACTATAGCTAGAATATTTTTTATTGTAAAGGTGAGAGTCAAAATGCGGTGGCTAGATGCGGAGGAACTTAAAAGAAGGGCCCGAAAGCGGGGATTAGAAGGGGAAGAGGCGAATATATGGTTAAGAGAGAGAGAAAAGCGTGAGCAAGACGAGGAACGGGCTATAAAGAGGGGAGAGACAAATAAAGAAAGAGAGATCAGGTTAAAAAAGCAGGTAGAGAGAGAAATAGACATAATAATATCCTTCACAAAGAAGCAGTATAAAAATTTTTTGCAAAAGTTTTTCTTGTGATAGTTGGGAAAATATTGCTACCAAGACTGCAGATGCTGATACAATTAAACGAAGTATAATAAACAGAGGATTTAGGACAACGGCTAAGCAGTTCAACCACATAAGGGTGGAACCTACAAAGATATTAGAAAATGAGATTGATTACAAAGAATTTGTAAGGAAATTTGTTGAGGCTGAAAAGAAGGCTGAAGTGAAGGAAATGATGAAAGGGAAGATGAAGGCAGGGATGAATTATATGGAGTAGCCAGCTTATTTTGTGAAGATCAACAAATAACAAAAGAAGTGTATAAGGTGGCAGAACCGGCAGCTGGCGAGATAAATCATTATAGATACGGCAACCCAAAGAAACAGACCAATAGCATACGATATAACAATTAAAATATGCACCTTAAAGGGTACAGAGACAATCGCAATACAGCTAGATACCTTTGTAAGAGTTTTCCTAAGACAAGACAACAAAATAATAAAGGTAGAAGAGAACCAATGGTAGCAGCTAAAAAGAAATGTGAAGAAGATGAACAAACAGAAAATGAAATTAGGTTGCTTAAAAACAGGGAGGCCGAAAATAAAATAACTAATAGACGAGTTAAACCACGGCAGGGAAAAAAGTAATAAACTTATTAGTGAGTTGAGAAGTAAACAGGCCCTTAAAGAGAACGAATTAAAGGAACACAAAGAGGCAGTAAGTAAACTAGAGTCAACATTGAGCAATATTGAAACTATACTAACGGAGTTTGAAAAAGTTGACATCAAACACAGATTAAAAATAGAGGAAACTGAAGTTGAATCAATGAATTTAAGAATGAGAATTGCCGAAATGGACAAACTACTGGCTCAAAATGATGAAGAAAAATCCAGCTGGCTTAAAATAACTAAGGACAAAGATAGAAAGGTAACAGAGCTGAAGAAGTCTGAAGCTGAAAAAGGTGAATTATTGGAAAAGTACAGAGGGAACTAAAAGGAAAAGAGATAGAAAACACAGAAATGGATAGAAACCCTAATCAGTACACAAAACAACGTAGCAGATCTGAGTAAGGCCTTAGCCGAAATGGAAGAATCATTAGAAGAATGGAAGAGAGAGAACAAAATAAAACTGAATGAAGCTGAAGTTGAGTCCATGACCTGGAAAATGAAAAGTATCGAGATGGACAACGTATACGCTAGCCTAATAAAAATAGTCAGGGGTAAAGATGAAAAACTAGCAGAGATGAAATTAAACTTAATCATTGCAAACCAAAATATATCAGGGCTGAATAAGACGGTGACTGATAAAGATGAATGTTTGCAGAAACTTACAGTGGAAGCTAAAGGAAATTAAAGACACACTAACTCTAAAAGAAGAGGAGAATAATGAGTTAACACTGACTATAGCACATAACAAAGAAGACATAAATGACTTATGGCGAATCATTGTTGAAAAGGAAGAGAAAAGGACTGAATTAACGCAAAGATTAACAGGTAATGATACAGACATGACAGTAATTGTGCAGAGAACATCCAAGACGCTTGAGAGAATAGTTGAAAAACCTCAAGAAAAGTGGACCAAAGAAGTAAAATTTCGAAAGAGAAAAATTTTAGTTGAAAATGTGGACACGAAAAAAAGTAGTGACCCAGATATTCAAGATGGGGTAAAGGTTACTGAACATACAGTTACAGTAGTAACATTAACCTCGGAGGCAAAATGTGTTGAATGTAAGGAAAATAATGATGATAATTTTGGAAAAATTGATTGTGCTACTGAATTCCTAGAAGATAGCAAACCTATTGAGGGAAATAAGGAAACTTTTTAAGACGATGATGGGAAAATTGAGTGTACTACTGAGTCTCTAGAGGATAGCAAACATATTGAGGGAAATAATGAATAGATTGAAGACAATGATAGGCAAATTGAGTGTACTACTGAGTTTCTAAAGTATAGCAAACTTATTGATGGAGATCATGAGAATATTGAAGCTAAGGATGGAAAAATTGAGTGTGCTACTGAGCTAAGAGCAGATAGTACACTTAGGGATGAAAACAAGCAACTTAAGAAGAAACCCTACAGTGGAGCAATACAACAATATGACGTGGGCTCAGTTAAACACTGTTGTGAGTTGCTGAACAAAGGTGACGCTTATAACCTCCAAGGACACAGCAGTGCAAACATGGAGCTACACAGAAACAATAACAATGACACAGTGCGATCAAGACTGGACATAATTCATAAGACCGTGACGGACAAATACTTACTGGGCAGGCATACGGCTGGTCCGTTGAGAAAATTGGTTTTGTTAATGATTGGGGTCCTGTTTAAGACATTTAATTGTGTGGTTAGCTCGTGCGCAGTTGTATTATTAGACGCAATGGGCAGCCCGTCGGGTCAAAATGTATTAGTCAACAGAGGTCAGGGAGTAAAATTCAAATGTAGTTACCGAAGTTATCGGCGAGATTTCAAGGACGGAAGTAAAGCTAACTTGATAAGTCTCGGAGGTGGTGACCGAAATGACCGAGGAAATTTCAGAGGCGGAGGTAGACTTAACTGGAAAAGTCATAGAGGTACCGTCAGGAAGGATCGCAGAGGATAGAGGTGACAATAGGTATTTGGGACAGACAAACGATAGAAAATCACGGTCCCACTGAGATTAGTAAGACAATTATTGTATTGTTGATTACAATATGGATCAAAAAAACTAATAATTGATCCCAGGAGAATGACAAATGATAGTAGTTACCAAATTTTAGGGTAATCACAGTTACCAACTTGGTAATGATAATAAGGCTCGTTTGTTTGTTTAAAATGGGAAACAAACGTAATAGTCCACCATTAAAAACAATGAGTATGATTTTGATACATAAATTAGTGTGGCTGTGTATTACGGTATAGGAGGGCGCCGTACAGGGGAGAAGTATTGTATCTTTTATGATGATAATGTTTATAATTATAATGATGAGGATGTTATTTTTTGAAAACTATTATGAGCAATGATGATGTATTTTGGTTTGAAGTTGGGGTCTAATTCACCTTGGACCAAAATCAATATGATATGAAATAAAGTGTTTCTTATGTTCATGAAAAGTTTGTTGATCATATAAGAAATTTTGTGTACTGGAGATCTCAGTCCAAATTGTTATGATAAGAGATGTTGTTATGATGATAATGTTTTGATTATGATGATGATGATGCTATTGGTTGATAACTATGATGAGTTATGATAATGTATTTTTGGTTTTACTTGGGGGTCTGAGCGACATAGGCCCAGTATTACTATGATATGAATTGATAAGGCATTTCTTATGTGCACGACACATTTTTTTGATTATGTAGGCTTATTTGATGGTACCATTATAAACCGATGTCCATTTGATTAAAAATGATATTATGCATTTATTATATGCTATGATGATGAAATTTTTAATGCATGAGAATTTTGATGATTATTATATTATTATTATAAATATAAAAATAAATTTGTAACCTATTACGTGGTGGTTATAATGGGTCCCATTGTGGAGATGGTAAACATACATGAGAGGTCCCAATATGGGGACACAAAATATACATAACCGGTCCCACTATGGGGACGCTAAAGATACATAAAGGGTCCCAGTAGGGGGGGCGGTAAACATGCATACGAGGTACCGCTATGGGGACGCTAAAGATACATAAAGGATCCCATTAGGGGGGACGGTAAATATACATACGAGGTCCCACTTTGGGGACAGAAAACATACATAACAGGTCTCATCAAGACAGACGCAATTATTATTGAAAGTGGACATAAAATTGGATGGCTACTGATTGTTTGTGACACATGTTGAGCAATTAAACCATTGAATCACAATTAATAGGTTTAATAGATGAACTATCAAAAGGCTTAGACAAAAATGATCAAATAGATACAATATTACTAGACTTCTCAAAAGCATTTGACAAAGTTCACCACCTTAGTTTACTTAAAAAACTTAACTACTTTGGAATCTCAGGTTCCTTACATCACTGGATCCAAGACTTCCTTTTGGGCAGGGAGCAAACTGTAATAATTAATGGATCTAAATATGCACCAATAAAGGTTAATTCAGGAGTTAAACAAGGAACTGTGCTAGGTCCCTTACTCGTTTTAATTTATATAAATGATTTACCCAACAACATCTCAACAGGTACAAAAGTTAGGTTATTTGCTGAAGATTGTAAAATCTATAGAACAATTAAATCAGAACAAGATAGCAAATTTTACAAAAAGACTTAGATGAATTAATAAAATGGGAAACTAACTGGAGTATGTCTTTCCACCCAGAAAAGTGTCAACTGTTAAGAGTAACAAAGAAAAAGAAACAAATAAATTCAAAATATTACATTCATGGAAAAGAACTGACCCAAACTAAAGATGCAAAATACTTAGGAGTCTTAATAAATGAGAAACTATCATGGAATCCCCATGTCAATGAAGTTATTAAAAAATCAAACAAAACCTTAGGCTTTATAAAAAGAAACTTTAACAAATGTAATAGAGATATAAAACTAAAATGCTACCTCACTTTGGTGAGACCTGTACTAGAATATGCATCTTCTGTATGGGACCCATCCACCAAAGAAAACATTGATAAACTAGAACAAATTCAAAAAAGAGCTGCCAGATTCATTACTGGAGAATATTCAAAACTGACAAGAATAACACCATTAGTTAAATCATTAAACCTTGAAACACTAGAGGATAGAAGAACCAAGAGCAAAGTAGTAATCATACATAAAGCAATTAATTCTAATTTAGATATACAACACAAAGATAACTTAATACAACCCTCAGATAGACATAAGGATAAAAACACCTTTCTTATTCCGTATGCAAGAACAAACACATACAAGTTTTCCTTCTTCCCGTCCGGAATTCGGGCGTGGAATGGGTTGCCTGAAGAATCCAGGAAAACCAACACTTTATCAACATTTAAATCTCTAATAAAAATGCAGGACTAAACACAAACCATAGATAAGCGTAGGACGCAATAATCTTCTGTATAGAAGGAGCGTCTGTAAACAGATAAGATAAGATAAGAATCATGACGTTCTTTGTTTTGAGAGACACCTTGATAAATTAAATTATTGAACCATGACATTCTTTGCTTGTGAAACATGGGGATCATCTAAATCATTGTACCATACTAAACGTGGAACGGGGGGGGGGTGAACTCAGGGTACGTGGGAGCTGTAATCAGCGTGAAGACAGTGTGGATGACCGAGGCGGTAAAAACGGGGCTTATATAATAAAAGCACATTGTGTGTCAGGGGAGTTGCCGAGTTGCCGAGTTACATGCAGGTGGAATACTGAACGAGGGTGTGACGATAGAGAGAGGGTAGTTTTATTTTACCGTAGTCCGATATGGTCAAGCTGGGCCGAGGATGATTGACTGTTTGGAGTAAAGGTCTGTGTGGACTCTGGATGGCATGAAGATCAACCATAACATTACCAATTGTACTTGACTATACATGTTGGAGATTTCTGTCATTACACGTTCTTTGAACTAAAACCAAGCGTTGCGATTCATTTTACCCGTGGAGTGGGGTAATTATCTGTGGCCAAGGGGGACCTCAACCCCTAGACAACGACTCCGCCACAATTAACATCTTGCACCGAATAGGCCTGGGTGCCCATAATGTCGCTTTGTGTTTATATTAACTGTATGCAATTAATTGAAGGGCTAGATTCTGCTAAAATTATTGGATCCTGACTGTGAGAGAAGTGTTGTTTCTACCAACGCTGGGAGTGTGTTCTTCATGCTCTATTGCAGTTGTGTCATACTCAAAAATAGCTGTCACAACTCTCCTTCCACAAAATGCCTGTCTCAGGATGTTGTGGTTTCGTCGGTATGTCATACCATCGTTAGTCTAAACAATGTATTACATTGGCGTCGTTGCTGCTGACATGACGACTCAGTTGCGTAGCAAAGGGGTAGGGGGGACATATGTCCCCGGGCGCCACGTTAGGGGTCGCCAAAATGAGTATTAAAACTCATTATTTAATTTTATTCTGATGTAAACCAATTTATATATAAATATGTTTGAAATATTTAATTTTGGAGCTCTAAATATATCTTCATTACAAATCAGTTGGCAAGCATGATTTTGCGCCCCCATTGAGCGTTAAGGGGCGCCATTCTACTCATAAATAAATGACACATCTACAATGTAGGATTGCTGATGGCGATTTAAATTAAAAACTGTAGTTGCTGGGAGTTAGAGTAGGGGAGCAGTGTGAGACAAAGGCGATTCTATTAAAAGACGAACAGAGACGACACTAAGAGCAACCAAAATGACCAAGACAAGAAGGAGTGGCTTAAATCAGTGGTTCTAAACATGTGGTCCGTGTACCACTAGTGGTCCGCGAAGATGTGCCTGGTGGTCCGCGAGCAAAGCTTTAAATTTACGCACTGTATGATTCATCGAGAAAGACTAGCAAGTAAAACAATTAACGCAGGCTTAAAATATATTTTTGATCTGGCCTAAATAGCTTTTCAATTTTATCAAGGCTTTTCTATTAAATTCTTGTTTCTTTGATTTCTTATGTTCGAATATAAATCTTGAACGTTAACAGTTACTGGTGTATACTGAAATTCGCTAGTTATCAGACTGTTTGAATTACATGATGACGTAAGAGAGTTTCTTGTAGAAAAAAATCAAAGCTTGTTGATCATTTGAACCATAGCTAATGGGTTGCTGTTATGGCTTACTTGGCTGAAACTTTTGGCTTTTGAAGAACACAATAAACTTAATTCAACTTGGCAAGGAAAGCAGACACATTATATTACTCTCAGTAACAAAGTGTCTGCTTTTACAAAAAAAAAGCTTAATCTTTGGAAAAGAAGATTATTTCAAGGTAACTTTGAGATGTTTGATCAATTATACGAAATTACCCAGAAACCAGAAAATGTTGAAATAAAAAACAACTGTTGATAAATTCGATTTCTGGTCATTATCAATCAATGCAGGGACAATTTTTATTCTACTTTGGTGATTTTTAACCTTCAGTGATTTTTCGTGGGTTTCCAGTCCTAATCTCGCACACATTGTCTCATCAAAGAAAATTACCACCATCGTAATTAAACCAATTCATTGAACTGAATAGCGATACCACTTTGATTATGTCGCATTTGAAAGTGGGCTCAATGAAATTTTGGAGTACTCCGAACTGTCTCAGCTCAGATAGATTTTAAAATACTTTTACCCTTTGCAACTTTGTGAAAGTGAATTTTCTGCATTGCTTGCAATGAAAACAAAACATCGTCCGTACTAAATAAAATAATATATCAGTCTATTAATACAAACTACTGTTAATGACTTAACGTTTTTTTTTAAAGTTAGCAAGTTGAATTAAATAAGAAGTTTATGAGACTAATATAAATGACATTAGTTCTTTACAAAAGAAAGCCATTACAATATTGTTTTTGGAGCATGCACCACGTAGCATATTAGTATTGTTTTACTAACTAACATTTAAACTATACTTATAGCTAGCAATAATCTTCTTTATAGAAGGAGCGTCTTCAACAGATAAGAAATACACAGTATAATTATATTTAATTCTCCATCTCGGCAGTAGCACAATTTTTAGTAGTGGTCCGTAGCTAAAACATACATTTTTTCAAGTGGTCCTTGAATCACAAAAGGTTGAGAACCACTGGCTTACAGAGTGGTTAATTCGAGTCCCTTTGCTGCATGCTGTGACTTTTTAAAAAGAAAAATCGTACTTTACCAATTCCACTGTGGTTGGAGTAAAGTGGGGGAGGGAAGGAATGTCTCTACTCTCACGGGCTTGTGTCGGTATGTCAAAGCAAGTTTGATTCCTTTTATATGAAAGATCAGACATCCCCTTTCTTTCCTTTCTCTCTGTGATCAAACTTGATCAGAATGATCCACTGTTAGAAAAACACTACAATATGCCCGAGAAAATCCAGGCTCATTATCTTAGTTATCACCGGAAATCCAAAATGAATTTATCCACCTACTTTCATCGACAGTAAGGAATCGGCTGTTGAGTGAAATCAGAAAAAAACAAGTACTACTGTATCGTACTTGACTCAACACACTATCTAAGACACGTGGAACACCATTATCAAGTCATCAGATTTGTGGATGTGGATTTTCAAAGTAAAAAGGAGACCATCAAAGAATTTTTTTTTAGGTTTTATCCAGATACATTCCAAAGATGCATCAAGCATTGAAAGAGTTACCGTAGATGAACTGGAATCTAATAACATACCTCTAGCCGACTATCGGTCACAATGTTATGACAATGCTGCTGTAATGACTCGGCATATTTCCGGGCTTCAACACCGAATATCTGTCAGACATAACAGAGCATTGTTCATCAAATGTGTCAACCACAGCTTAAACTAGGCAGGAGTACACTCAGCTAAACGGGATCCACTTGGTATCACGTTTTTTGGAACAGTTGAAAGTATACATTTTTGTTTTCTCTCGTTCAACAACTCTTTGGGAAGAATTAAAAAGAGTTATGCCAATCACAATTAAGAGGGAGTCTGAAACACGTTGGAGTGCACGATCAGAAGCTGTTAAAGCAATTTATGAAGGACTAGATGAAGTGGTAGGGCTGCTGGAAAAATTATCAAAACATACAAATATGACGCCTTACACCAGAAGAGATGCAGAAACTCTGCTGGCAGGTATATTAAACTTTAAAGTCCTTGTTTTGTTAAATTTCTGGAACATCATACTAAGGAAAATTGATCGTGTCCAGAAACGGTTGCAGAATCCTATGTTAAATTTCAGGGAAGCAGCATCTGATCTTGAATCGCTTGAGCAAGAAATTGTCAATATTCGTGATAATTTGAGCCATATTGTGGTAGACAATTTAACGGAAGATGCACATGTTGGGGAATCGAGGTTGTCAGAAGGTTAGACGACATCGGAGGATGCCTGGAGAATTAGCAAGAGATGCAGGACTTTCTGCAGAAGACGAAATTGCACGTGATAAGAACAGCTTAATTGATAGAGTCCAACAGGATTTTTGTAGACGTCAAAACTCTTCTTGCTGAGACAAAAGTCGATACACTTCGTTTAAATTTCTTAGATTTTGCTAATTTATATGACACTGGCGTCAATGGTCACGAGTTGTGCAGAGAAATCAGAGACTGAACATGCTACTCAGTACCAGGACTGAAGTTATATCGGATACTCCTTTGGAACTTCTTTTCAAATTTAAAAGACTTTGCCTTAAGTTTAAGGTCTGTTATAAAATTATCAAAACTTTCTCCCTCACCTTGCTCTCTGGAGAAAAACATGTGTCTCTCGACTGTCACATTCTTTCTTGGCAAACAATAACTCTCAAATTTTCGAAACAAGCACTTCACTGAATGAAATTCTGTGTCACAATCGTCACATTCGTGTCCAGTCCACTGGAATGTACTGTACACTTCTACAACTTCCTGGCCTATTACATGCAGCAGTGTCATGCTCTGCACTTCTTTGCTTTTTGTGTCGAGTCCACTGGCTATCTTATATATCTGGAAATACTGCTTCAATCTCTTCCAGTTGGCAGCAATGTTATCATGTAGCTCCCGTGGTTGTGTCGAGTGGAGTCGATCCACCTGACACCATGTAAATTTTATGGCGTCAGTGCTTCAAAGAGTCTTGAGGTCTTTACTTCTGACACCATGTCAACAACACAATACGGGAGACAGGTGAAGCCACCAAAGAGATACCTAAATAAAGATACATAAAGGTGTGCTGCTTTGAAAAGGCATTTGGAGATTCAGTGTAAGAATTCATGTACTGAATTGTTCAATGTTTTTAATTGTATTATTCTCTTACTAGTGCATTACCCGTCAAAAATGACGGAAGTTTTCAAAATATATTTAAGTTGAAATATATTAATTTTGAAAAATCACACATTTGAATCAAAAAAATATAACACAAAAACTTACATTGAAAAGGCATTTGGAGATTCAGTGTAAGAATTCATGTACTGAATTGCTCTCTGGAGAAAAACATGTGTCACTCGACTGTCACATTCTTTCTTGGCAAACAATAACTCTCAAATTTTCGAAACAAGCACTTCACTGAATGAAACTCTGTGTCACAATCGTCACATTCGTGTCTGTTAAAGGTCTCTATGTTTAGGTGGATTGTACCTTGCTCTCCGCTACACACAACATACACAAGAGATGACACAAGTCTGTGTAACGATGCAATGTTTATTCTACTATAAACAACTGTACAACTGGCTGTCTTGCCTTGACATAAAATACATCTACATATACGGCTGTATGCTCAAGCATGCCCTCGGTCCGACCCGACCGCTTCTGGGCGACGTTAACTCAACTCTCTGTGTTACTGCAACCCTGCAGCTCCCCGGTCTATCCTGACCGGTCTGACTGCACAACACTGTCCGAACTACACAGCTTTCTGCCACCCCCCGCACTCATCTCGACTACTCTCTTATATACCCCCCAACTGGTCTCAACTGACCCCTGGCGTGTCCTCTGGTCGTCCCTGACATATCCCGTGTGACCAGAAGTTCACTCAGCCATCCTAGACATTATTCCCGTGATAGGAGTTCATACCCGTAAACAACGCCTTGACCCGACTCCAACACTGGCTCACAACAATCTCACAACAATCATTCGCAACCATCATTCGCAGTGATTCTCATACCCTGACATATCCCCCCTCTTCCGTTAGATTCTACTTACGGTAGAATCTCACAATACAACAAAGTCAGGGCATGGAATCACTGCACATTACAATTACAATAATATAATACATAATGAAATAATATCTTTCAAAATAATTTTATACACAACATGGCATGATAAAAACACTAGTATATACAACACACAGCATAAATCCACTTGGTCGTACCTTTATACGACTTCACTAATCCGCAACTCGTACTTTATCATTATCTTAATTCTCAAAGAACCAACCTTCGACCTACTACTGGTCATAACGCCTCACATATTAGTATCCAACAATTGACCATTTTTACGCTAGATTGTTTTCTATTTACCCACTGACTCTACTGGTTCCTCATATAAATTCCTTAAGATATTTATTCCAGGATTACCTCCAGCATGAGATAATGTTATAGGGATAACTACTTATCCAGACTATAGACATTTCAGCCTGATTGTATTTAACCCATTACAATCAATTATATAACAATCATGTGCATTTAGTAGTCGTAATCAACATAATTCATCATAATACACATAATCATGAACAAAATCATTATCATCATATCTCATAATTTCATAAATATATATATATATAAATAATTACATCTCCTTATAATGAAATTTTGCCCGAGGTCACCCGGAGCCAAAAATTATAATAAAAAACATCAGCACGAAAATACAACCATCTCATATTTATTTACAACCATCCGTAAGTACTAACTAACCTAAGTACATAATCGTTATGAAACCTTACAATCATGTTCATATAATAATAATACTGGCCCGAGGTGACCCAGACCTCAATTTCTACCAAAATTAGTCCCCATGAACAAGCAACTCTACTTGTTTGTCATAAACCTGTCCTGCGAGTCCTTGTCGGTCATTGGTTTGATTTCTGCTCATTAATTATGATTACATTACCAGATCTGTCATGATCCTACCAGTCTCAGTGGGACATTATATCTGCTTATTGTCGCGATAAAAAATCTGCAATAATGTCATCTTCACCTTTAATGTATTCCACGTTGGAATCGTATTCCTGTAACATCAAAGACCACCGGGAAACTCTTGAATTTTCAAATTTAGTCGTGTTCAAATATTTTAACGCTTGGTGGTCACACTGGAGCGTAAATCTTGCCCCCATTAAATAGTAGGATAATTTCTGAATTCCCCATATTATTGCCAAGCATTCCCTCTCTATTGTTGAGTATCTGGTTTCCCTGTCAACCAGTTTCCGACTAATATATTTCACCGGGTGGAGCATATTGACACTTTTCTGCATCAAACATGCCCCCAATCCCTTCGTTGACGCATCTGTACGAACTATAAAAGGTTTCTTAATGTCGGGCAGAACCAAAATGGGGTTATTTGTTAAATAGTTTTGGATTGTATCCAATGCTTGTTGGCATTCCTTAGTCCAACATATATTATTAGGTTTACCTTTCTTTGTAAGGTCCGTCAATGGGGCTGTTATCGTTGAAAAATTAGGTATAAATTTATTGTAATACGCTATTAGGCCAACTAGTCCCCTTACTTGTTTCTTATTTTTGGGTCGTTTTATTTCCAACACTTTGTTTATATTGTTCATGTCTGGTTTTAAGATGCCTGCTCCAATTCTATGTCCCAGAAATTCGATTGATTCTTTACCTATTTCTAACTTAGATGGTTTAATGGTGAACCCTGCCTTTTTCAAAATCTCTAAAACCTCTCGAGTAACTCGTATATGCGACTCCCAGTCGTCTGTGTATACACAGATATCGTCAAAATAAGTAACTACCTCTTTTACTCCTTTGAATAATTTCTTAACAATTTTATTGAACGTTGCCGGTGCGGTTGCCAATCCGAATGGCATAAAGTTATATTGATATGCCCCGTCTGGGCCTTGAAAAGCTGTGTATTCTTTGCTTTCCTCCTCAAGAGGTATTTGCCAATATCCCTTTGTTAAGTCTAGTTTCGTAAAGTATTTGGCTTTATTCATGTGCTCTAGAAGTTTATCCTGGTTAGGTATAACTTCTGCTACTTTTTTTGTAATTGCGTTCAATTTCCTATAATCCACGCAAGTCCGAATCGATCCATCTTTTTTCTTAATTAAAACTAAGGGAGAGCAATATGGTGACTGTGTTTCCTCGATTATACCTAGTTCTAGCATCATACTAATCTCTTCTTTTAGCCTTTGAACCATATGAATAGGTATTGCGTACGGTTTTACGTTAATGGGCTTAGAGTCTAATAATTCTATTTTGTGCGTACCCGCCGATGTTTTCACTGGGATATCTGAAATAATTTCCTTGTACTCATGCACCATGTCGTCAACTTGTCTTTTCTGTGTCTCCGTTAGTTCCTTATTGATGTCAATGCCTGAATTAACCTTGACGTTGATTAACGGAATTTGCTTAATGTCTTCACTATTTACATCTTCCTCTTCTTCTTCGGCTATCACTGTGGCACTGGCACCACTAATTGTCTTTTCATTTTTCTCTGCTGCCGATAAGTTCGCATCTGTGTTATCCATGTTATTTTCGACAAATTTTGTTAATCTGTTGAGGTGATAAACTATACGCTTATGTCCCTTCGCAATCTTTACATTAAATTTCGATAATTTCCTCGTGACGGTGAATGGACCTTCTGAATACAGAGCGAGTTTATTTCCTTTTTTAGGTTTCAACACGAGCACTTTGTCCCCAATTTGTATATCTTTCTCTCTAGCCCTTTGATCATAAATATAGACAATATTATTTGCCTTTCCTTTCGTGATTGCCTCTGTTTTATATAACCCTGATTTTATTCTGTTTTTGAGGTCGATTATATATTCATATGTGTTTTTACCTTCCTCTGTCGTATTTTCATTTGTTAGTATTTTCCTTAAAATTGACATTGGTCCTCTCACTTTCCGCCCGAAGAGGAGTTCATAAGGAGACATTGCCGTTGTCTCGTTCGGAACTTCCCGATATGCAAACAAAATTGCCGGCAAAAATCTATCCCAATTGTTGGGTTCCTCATCTGCCACTTTTCTTAACATGCTTTTTAAGGGTGCCATTTAATCTTTCCACCATCCCGTTAGACTGTGGGTGGTAAATAGAAGAGTGACTGGATTTTATGTTAAACAATTCACACACCTGTTTGTACATATCGGAGGAGAACTGGGGCCCGTTATCTGACAGGATCTCTTCAGGGAATCCCATTCTAGAGAATATTTTTAATAGGGCCTCATAAACGTCTTGTGTTGTTATATTTTTTAGCGCAATAGCCTCAGGCCAACGAGTAGCCATATCTACCAACGTAAGGATATATCTATTCCTATTGTCACTTAATTGTAATGGCCCTACGATATCAATAGAAACCTTCTGAAATGGTGTTCCGATCACTTCCATTTGACCTAACTCAATGGGTTTTATGCTCCCCGGTGGACGTGCTTTTTGGCAAATAGGGCAAGACTTAATGAATTCTTTGATATCTATGCTCATACGTGGCCAGAAATACTGAGAAAAAATTCTGTATTTGGTTCTTCTGACTGACATGTGTCCGGCTAATGCTGTTGTATGAGCCGTTTCTAAGACTAATCGTCGGTATGGTTTCGGAATCACCAATTTTTTTTCAACACTGTTGTCTATTTTAGAAATAAATATCCTGTACAGTATATTATTGTTTATTTCAAACGTTGTTATTCCTTGTTTGGTGCTTTCCACCCTCTGACTTTTAGCTTTTTGCCATAGTTTATTTAGTCCACTATCCTTTGCCTGCTCCTCAGCTAAATTGATGTGTTCAAATATTTTTGGGATTGTACTAATCACCGTTTTCATTTGTGGTCCTCCCCCTTTATTTCGTTTATTCTGGGCCCTGGTAACTACGTTACCGTGATGGAATGGTGTGTCCTCGTCTGATCTAACATTTCCTAAAATCACATCTGTTACCGGATCTTCAAAAAGGGCGGACAAAAATCTACCGCAGAGATAAGGGGTTTTAATGTCTACTATAGCAGTTTCAAACGTTTTTATTGTCCCATCGATAAGCTTAACTGTAAAGGTCTGATCAGTCCTGTATTTTTTTGGTATTAAACTCTTTCTGCACCCTACGATTGTACAGCCGGTGTCTCTAAGAAGAGAAGCTTCCTTCCCTAACAACAAGCATTTTTCGACATTTAACCTACCCGTGGACTTTCTAAAAATATCGTTCATACTCCCCACGCATTGCGTATTGCGAGACTGCCACCCTTTTCTAGGTTTATACCCCTGCCACTGTATCGTATGGCCCTGTTTGCAATCTTTGCTTAGTCATCTATCCTGGCTGTACCATGGATACTTATTTCCATTATAGCTAGATTTCTGGTCTGAGTTTTTATACTGATTTCCCTTCGCAGGCATCCTATTATTGGCCCCTTTCTGTCGACAGTTGGCCATTATGTGACCCCCCTGATCGCAGTTAAAACATGCACCCATTACTCGGCCCTCCGTCGAGCGACTTCTAGACTTGCCTCCATATTCACCCCTATGTTCCGCCACACCTCCTACCAGTGGCTGTGTATTGACTTTCCTACTTAGTTGTCCTTGTCCTGCCGACTTTATATGGTCAATTTGTGTCAGTACGTCCTCACATTTGGGGGCATTATTCATTAGGATGCATTTAACAGCCTCTTCATTCATGTTCAATAATAACTTGTTTCTACATAATAAATCCCTCAACCCCTCAAATGTTCTCTCTGTTTTTGTACTGGCCACCCAATTGTCTAAACTTCTAACCAATTTTGAGTGAAATAATCTAAAATTATTACTCTCCGGTGCTAGTCTATTCCACGCTTCCCTGTATTTCTCCCCATTAAATCCTGCATGTTGCAAAAGGAGTTGCTTGACAGTGTCATAATCATGCAGTTTTGTCCTAACGTCTTCCGTCATTAAGAATGATTGTAACTCAACCGTTAGCCTTACTTGTAGCTCTATCAGCCATTGACTTTTTGGCACTTTCGCCTGAGCCACTACATGTTCGAATGTCGCCACATATTCGTCGAGTTCTTGGGACCCGTCGAATTTTTGCAAATTTTTTACTATTTGTCGAAGGTCTTTGTTTTCTCTCGAGTGACCTGTCATGTCCAGTTCAGTTTCGTCTCTCCTTTTAATTTCTGCCAATTTCAATTCGTGCTCCCTTTCTTTCTGTCTCTGTTCCTCGTCATACTTCCTAATGTCCGCGGTTTCCTGTCTTCTCTTATCTTCTCGTTCGTTTTCTTCCTGTCTTCTCTTATTTTCTCGTTCGTCTTCTTCCCATTGTCTTCACTTGTCTATTACGTATTTGTTTAACTCCTGCCCCTCTAACTGTAACTTTCTCCCCGTCTCCCTAAAGTCCGCCATTATTTTATCGATATCTTGTGTTTTTTTACTTCTCGTTTCCATATTGTTCGTTTATATATGACAGGTATGCTATATCTAATTATATATATTATATTATATATATATTATTTAACAGATCAATCTTACTATAGCACACTTCCCCAATTTAACCTATTTTATACGTAATTAAGTACGTACTTACTGTGGGTTATATTTCAGACATAATATCCATATACAATGAAAGTCCCATTACACAATAAATATCCATTCGTAAGAAGTTCACAAAGTCACACTTTTTGCAGTTTCCTTGTCACTTAGTAATGTTTTTCTCCACCTTGAATATCTTCTCGAACTTGTCCCGATTTGAACTGTGGTGCTGTGGGTCGTCTCGGCTCCTCAGGGTCCCACTGTAGCTGGGGCGAGATGGTTGGTTCTGCAACTCGACCTCCCGGTACAGTTTGTAATCGTTTCTCTCGTAGTTGGCACCGTCTGGCGACGCCCTGACTGCCTGTGTTCGTCGCTGGTTCAGACGTCGTTGCTGTGCTGGTTCCGACGTCGTTCTTTTGCTGGTTCTGGTTCGAGGCGTAAGCCCTACGCCCTACGCTTGACTCTCCCTCGACTTGTTCGGTATGTAACCGACCCCTAGTACTAGCTAGTACAGTAGGTTCTGCACTGATGTGTTTTCGTCGTTTCTCTCACGTCGATTCTTGTGTGGTTGGCGGTGCTTGGCAATCCTGAGACTCTTTCGTTGGCCCGGGCCCCCATGTTAAAGGTCTCTATGTTTAGGTGGATTGTACCTTGCTCTCCGCTACACACAACATACACAAGAGATGACACAAGTCTGTGTAACGATGCAATGTTTATTCTACTATAAACAACTGTACAACTGGCTGTCTTGCCTTGACATAAAATACATCTACATATACGGCTGTATGCTCAAGCATGCCCTCGGTCCGACCCGACCGCTTCTGGGCGACGTTAACTCAACTCTCTGTGTTACTGCAACCCTGCAGCTCCCCGGTCTATCCTGACCGGTCTGACTGCACAACACTGTCCGAACTACACAGCTTTCTGCCACCCCCCGCACTCATCTCGACTACTCTCTTATATACCCCCCAACTGGTCTCAACTGACCCCTGGCGTGTCCTCTGGTCGTCCCTGACATATCCCGTGTGACCAGAAGTTCACTCAGCCATCCTAGACATTATTCCCGTGATAGGAGTTCATACCCGTAAACAACGCCTTGACCCGACTCCAACACTGGCTCACAACAATCTCACAACAATCATTCGCAACCATCATTCGCAGTGATTCTCATACCCTGACAGTGTCCAGTCCACTGGAATGTACTGCACACTTCTACAACTTCCTGGCCTATTACATGCAGCATTGTCATGCTCTGCACTTCTTTGCTTTTTGTGTCGATTCCACTGGCTATCTTATATATCTGGAAATACTGCTTAAATCTCTTCCAGTTGGCAGCAATGTTATCATGTAGCTCCCGTGGTTGTGTCGAGTGGAGTCGATCCACCTGACACCATGTAATTTATATGGCGTCAGTGCTTCAAATAGTCTTGAGGTCTTTACTTCTGACACCATGTGATAGAGAATGAAGAACACGCCCCAAGCGTTGGTAGAAATGGGTCATCAGCAACTCACCAAGCGAAGTCAAAAGCAGCAACAGCAACAACACAATACGGGAGACAGGTGAAGCCACCAAAGAGATTCCTAGATAAAGAGACATAAAGGTGTGCTGCTTTGAAAAGGCATTTGGAGATTCAGTGTAATAATTCATGTACTGAATTGTTCGATGTTTTTAATTGTATTATTCTCTTACTTGTGCATTACCCGTCAAAAATGACGGAAGTTTTCAAAATATATTTAAGTTGAAATATATTAATTTTGAAAAATCACACATCTGAACCAAAAAAATATAATACAAAAACTTACATTAACTTTAATTCAACAATTCCTTAATTACAACATTTTTGGTATATATTCTTGAATTATAAAATAAATCTCCTTGATGGAATGTATTTTTTATGAATACTCTAAGATGTTCATGATTTCTTCGTCGTGTTAAAGTAACATACAACTGTCCATGAGCAAAGACTGGTTCAGGAAGATATACACCGACGTGGTCAAAAGATTGTCCTTGACTTTTGTTAATCGTCATTGCAAATACCAATATTACTGGAAATTGTCGTCGCTTCATTCTAAATGGCAAAGTGCTTTCGCTCGGCTCCAAATATATTCGAGGAAAACACATTTCTTCTCCTTTATTGCTCCCTGTTATAATTTCAGCTTTGATACAGTTTTGATGAAGGCTTCTGACTATTAATCTTGTTCAATTTAGTAAACCCTTTTTGGATTTAAATTTCTTAGAAGCATGATAAATGCTCTAACTTTCAATTTTAAAATATGTGGTGGCATTCCTGAAGGGCATTGTGAATGCAAAAACTCAGCAGGAAAAGAAATGAAATCATTTTGACTTTCTGATATCATAGAATCAATAATCGTAAAGAAAGCTTCATTTCCTGGAACTAGTTCAAGTATTTTCACGTTGAGCTCCGTTACATCGACATTTTTGAGGGGTGAGAATGATTCTTTTTGCAGTTTCAGCAACTTCATCTTGAGTTGTTGTCTTTATTGAACTACCAAATGTTGATTTTATTATCTCTTCGCTTTCAACCATGTCATGGGATATTTCAATCAATTCTTTATCCAAATCGTTACCAGTTTTTAAATTATCATTACCTAAGCGCAACACCCAAACATTAAATTCATGCTGACCTGCAGATCGCATGTTCGTACTTAAACTTCGCTGTTTGACGTAACACCATTATAGAGAATTTTTTATACACAATTCAATGATATCG
Source organism: Ampullaceana balthica (assembly GCA_944989445.1). Taxonomy (NCBI): domain Eukaryota; kingdom Metazoa; phylum Mollusca; class Gastropoda; family Lymnaeidae; genus Ampullaceana; species Ampullaceana balthica. Next base: position 169,494 of record CALYLW010001634.1, on the reverse strand, counting down.
GTAACACTGCCTCTTGGGATTACATTTGATATTTGTCGAAAGTCACCGCCTAAAATCAGAACTTTACCACCAAATGGTCGAGTGTCATTCATGATTTCTCTAATCAACAGATCAATGACTCGTAGAGAGTGAGAAGATAACATAGATACCTCATCAATTATTATCATAGATGCCTCTTTGAGTTTGTTCGATTCAACCGATGGAACCTTTATATTGGAAACAGATGTTTCATTTGCTGATAATGGAATTTTAAATCCACTATGGGCGGTTCGACCACATGTCAATAAATCAGCTGAAATTCCTGTTGTTGCAAAAGCTTTAACGCATGTTCCTTTCCCACGTGCTAAACACATCAAAGTATTGTAAAGATGCGTCTTTCCTGAGCCTCCAGGCCCATCAATGAAGAAGAAACGTGATTCAGCGTTGGTGTCATCAAGTGATGCTGATATCTCATCAAAAATTTGTCTTTGTAAAGGATTCAACGTAGGAATTAAACGATTTGCTTTTTCTGCCTGTTCAGTAGTATCGAAAACGTGTTCTACAATTTGAATCCGACCTGGTTCAGGCAAATTGAAATCGCTACATTTCATGCCATGCATTCTTAAAACAGCCTCGATATCTTGAAGTGATTTTTTTTCTGCTACATATCCATCGAAGTGTCTTATATAATCTGATAAAAAAAAACTCCCTATAAATTTCGAACAGAGCGCCTGGATTTTTGGGTGAATTGAAAATACAGATCAATGCAAATGTGAAGTGCATCTGCGACGGCATACAAACATTACATGCTACATCTAAGCACCTTTCCCATTCCGAGTCATCTTCAAGAATATTTCTTTTAATAGCAGCACTTTTTAATGATTCTTGAACCACTCCATCAACTGATTTTATATGTTTAAAACTTTGGGCGCCTCGAATATATTGAAGCAATCATCTGAGGTAAAATCTCTCATGATCTTTTGGACAAACTGCATACATACGTGATACAACTTTATCTCCTCCCTTTCGTCTCACTTTCCACATACTTCTTGTTTTATCAAAAACAAAGTGTTTTGGAATTGTTTCGGAAATTTCTTGATGCATTCATTATTTTCCATACATGGTGCATTTGGGTTTTGATCACTGCACGGACGATGTATCATTGTACGAATGACTGTCTCATACAGCTCTGGTTCATGATTACGATCAGGTATTTCAGCACAAAAAAAACGATCAATCATTTCAGCTGTGTTAATTTTACAATCATCGGCAAGAATAAAGAGCATGTGCGCGTGAGGAAGTCCTCGTTTCTGAAACTGAATTGTATACACATAAGCTTTAATATGTCCAAACACTCTATTCATAACCATATCTTGAATGAGTGATTTTAAATTAATGTTGAAAATGCGTGCAACTAAATCCGGTCTATCACTCGGCTGTTGGCCTTCGAATAGGTTGTCTCGAATTTCTGGCCAATTTGGATTGCATGTCATAGTTATAAAGAGATCAGGTTTGCCTTGTGTTGCAACAATTGCCATTGCATCATGGACTTTTTCTCTCATGTTTAGGGCGGATCCTTGAAAGGATGATGGCAAAATCACCATACGACCAACAGATGTTCCTTGTCACACTGCTGCATCATTAAGATAATCCATTACCCCTATATATTGTTCAACACGCAAATGGATTTGTTGATTTCTAATGAAATTAAGATTATTTGCCTCGAATTGTAGATGAGAATCAACAGCCCACTGTTGAAATAATTTTCCGCCTTGTAGTATAGGATTAAATCTATTGACTCTGATTGCTATTTGAGCAACTTTCCATTGTAGAAGCGATATATGAGTTCTTACTCTGCCAGGTAGATTTTAAAGATTTTTTGCATACTTGGCTGCCAGCCAGCCTCTCTGAAAAGATAGAACAAAACATATATCATTGGATCTAAATGTGGACTCAGAATATTTATTATAGGTTGATCTGCATCTCGTGGATATACTCTAAAATCTCTTTCAAACAGTGGCTTACCATCAGCGGAACGAAATATCATAGCCACTTCGTCGACAGTCGGTAAATTATGTCGTCGTCGATCAGTGTTGCAGTCACGTCGAAAGGCCATGTTGACAGTTGGTAACAAATGATTATTTTGTTCTGCTCGCTCTTTCTCTTCTTGTTCGATTTCACCTAGCATACGATACGTTTTTGCATAAATGTTATTCTGTCGAATAGTTCATCTACATTTTGTATGAAATTTGCATTCAGTCTTTGGTTTGCTTGATGTTGCTTTCTTTGAGCGTTTGCCATTGCAGAATCGATAACAAAAAGTTGACAATATTGTCGTTGAGCTCCATCTTCTGGATGCATGTGCCCAGTCCGATGACAAATTTGTCCATGAACTCGGAATACATATCGCCCACGTCCAGATAGATGATCGACATGTGCACCCATTGAGGCAAATGATAAAGATGAATTATATGTTCTTATGTTTTCATAAACATTTCGATAATGTGGATGTGCTGGATTACTAAAAATCTCTTGAAGATATAGGGGGAAATCTCGTTTTTGTTGACCATCTACCTCCAGCAAAACAGTTCCCTTAAGGCAACAATATTGAAATGTTCCATATGATGATTTTTCAGCGGGAAAAATCAGAGATGCACAATAATCACATTGTTGATCCATAACGCCACAACCATGAATTTCCACTTCATTTTCGATAAAGATGTCAATTGTTAGGATAGTAGGACGATGTCTGATTCTTGACGTTTGAATTTGTGACGCAAGTCTATTGGCACGGGATCTTTGTTGTCGTGATGCTTTTTGTGCTCGCCGAGTTGCCACCTGCTGATTTGATTCTTTCAAACGTCGATTGGCACGGGATCTTTGTTGTTGTGCTGCTTCTTGTGCTCGCCGAGTTGCCACCTGCTGATTTGATTCTTCCAATCGTCGATTGGCACGGGATCTTTGTTATTGTGCAACTTCTTGTGCTCGCCGAGTTGCCGCCTGCTGATTTTATTCTTGCAATCTTTGATTGGCACGTGATATTTGTTTACGTGCTGCTTCTTGTGCTCGCCCAGTTTCCGCCTGCTGATTTGATTCTTCCAATCGTCGATTGGCACGTGATCTTTGAATTCGAGCTGAAGTTGAAGCTTGCATTCGTGGTGCCGCTGATTGTTTTGTTTCTAGCATTATCTCCATCTTTTTTGTCGTTCACTATTCATTCGCGAAACACGTTCCTCTCGAGTTTCGTTATTTATGTAAGAGTACACATTAAGTACAAACCATTGCATAAATGTTATTTTGTTGAAAGTCCCGTCTTTGTTGACCATCTACCTCAAGCAAAACAGTTCCCATAAATATGGCAGCAATTTTTATGCAGGCTGTTCGAAAAGAGTTTTTTTTTGGTGCATTCATTTTTTTTCAAATTTTTTAGCGGTGTGCATTCTAAAGGAAAAAAAGAAAGGTATCATTTTGGTTTCGAGATTAACAGAGCGTGTGATATTTCTCGCCGTAAAATATTATGTGACGTCATTGTTTGAGCTATATTTAAATTTTGGAAAAGGGACATTTTGAAACAGCGAATGATTTAAAAAGAGCCGTTTATATTAAGCTGATATTATACAGTTTGGAATATTACACACAAATGTGTTCCAAACCAAGCACATCTGTGATTTGAAGCAGTTTAAGTTTTATTGATGATTATGATTTGTCAGTGTATTCGCCCATTTGTCAACACATTATTACCAGAACATTACCAAAACATGTAAAAATTAAAATTTAATTTTCTACACATGTCAATAACAAATAACTATTCATTTTGCATGAAACGTAGTAAGCAAAGTTTGTCACAGGATAACAGGAAATATTAAATGATATACTGTTAATCATATTTACAATTTAATATAAACGTGTTAGTGTTAGTAATTCACATAAACGCTTTTATTATTGTCAAGTTAGCTCCTTTTCAAGATCTATTATGACTCGTCAGTTTATGCGCCTATTGGTCCATACATTATTACCTTTACATTATCAAAAACATGTAAATAAAAATTGTAACTATTTAAAAATATGAATAACAACGAACTATTTATTTTGAATGAATTCTTTGAAGTAAAGTTAATCACTGGATAAAAGAAAATATTAATGCATCAACAGGTAATCGTATATAAAATTTAATATACACGTTTTTGGAATTCTAATAAACGTTTTCATTATTGTCAAGTCAGCACCCCTTCCAGTTCTATATTAAAAGCAAATATGTTGTTATTCAAAATTAGTCTAAGACGCATTAAAATATTACATGTAGATAACAATAAAAAAAAACTATTGTGGGGAGGAGTCCGATTTTGAAATAATTTATCATTTTAAACATACAAATATCCAAATTCAAAGTGTATAAAAAAATGCTAAACTGAAGCATAAGTTGACAAATTTCATTTTCAGTAATAAATAATGGCTTTGTAGTTCAAAACGCATTGAAACTTGCCAACAAAACGACAAACAATTGTAAATTTCATAAAAAGAAAAACGAATGTTATATATTAATATAGAAAATTAAATATTTACAAACATACACAAAAACGGACATTTAATAAAAAAAATTTATAATATTAATCACATCAAATAAAACATGGCTCTTTTTACTTCGTTCCCTTCACACATTAATAAACGCTCAAATAATGACGTCACGTCACACTATTTTATGGCGAGAAACTTGTCCTTGTTTGATAAATACGAAATATTACACAAAATATTTTATAATAGGGGTTGCAGACAATATACGGCGCTCCTTTTGTTGTTTTTTTAAATTTTATAATTAACCATCATCAAATCCTTTTTTAAAATCCTTTATATTAATTGGTTGTGTCTGGTTGTTTGTTTGAACCTTTAATAGCTTGCTTGCCGCCAAAACTGTGGATCCATTTTAAAACCGTTTCCTCGTAAGCTAGCGAGCTGATTTATTTTCAGGCAGTTTTGTACCGGTGATAAAAACAAGGTATCAACATTTCAGATCGACCGCATGAACCGTAATTAAATTATTGATTTTTTAGATTATTTTATTGTTTCCTATGTTATTTTTTTAGATAGAGTGTAATGATGCACATTATATTAAAAAACCTTTCTGTCGCGCAATAAGGTGCGTATTTTATTGACAACACCTTTTATAAACATATTCCTGATCGGTGCGCATTATATTAAACATGTTTTACGACACAACTACAATTGTGTATTTTTGGATGGTCTTGCGCTGCGTAATATAATGAACATTTTTTAGTTATTTCTCGTACATAAAGGATTTATAGTCAAAAACTTGGTTGTTTACGTGGTTTTTTTTATTACATTGATCCCTTTTCCAAAATAAAAATATCAGCGAAAACAATGACGTCATGTAATAATTGTTTTTACAGCGCATCTTTAATTTGCACACCTTTTGATGCATAGGTGCAGTAAATTGGTTTTCCCTGCTTTCTAAAATTAGTAGCGTCAGGACTGACAGACACTACTTGCGTGGCAATTGCAAATTATATTGTTTAATTGATAATCTGGTTCACTCGTTTTGTTAGAAGAGAGATGTGAGAGAAGTGTTATGTTGTTGTATTGACATTATATGAGCATGCGAGTGGACTAGTATGAAAAACGTGGACTGGGAAACTAGCTGACTATAGATAGACTTTTCAAGAGAGAACCGAGGTTGTCGAAAGCAGTGGATTGCATAGACAGATTAAAGACAGTTGTTAACCAGAACGCAGAGTGTTTAAGTCTTGTTACTTTACCTTAAGCTCTATTACACTGACAAAACTTGGTATATAAAAACTTGAGAGCCTATATTAAAATAATGTAGGACACTGAATTCTTAAATGTGCATTCTTTCGGACCCTGGGTCAAAAATGTCTTTTTTTTTATACGTTGAATATTTTATTCCCCATTTAATTTTTAAAGATCTTGAGAAATGTAGATAAATATATCCATGATGAAATGATTTAAAATGTACATGTGCTTCGAACTTTTTATCTAGCTCCAAATAGGCCTGGGGGCCCAAAAGATTGGTTTTTGCTTAATTCAGCGATATCAAAAATAATTTAAGCGTTATATTCTGGGAAAATTTATAGATGTTGATCAAATTTGGTACATAAAAACTTGAAAGCCTATATTTTACAAAAAAAAATGTATGGCATGTAACTCTTAATTTTCATTTCCACTGGGCCGGAGCCCAAAATATTTTATCTTTTCCTTAAAATTGTTAGATTTCATTCCCATTATCCTTTTTCACGATCATTACAAATATCGACAAATAAATCTTTTATGATCCAGACTGAAATGAACAGGTGTTTCAAAATGTATATCTTGCACCAATTTGGACTGGGCCCCTTAGTATCGTTTTTAGCTTATGTTAGCAGTGAAAATATTAATTTATAAAGAAATATTGATAAGTTGTTTAATGCATTCTGGATTATTGTTCGACATAAAGAGTATAAACAATGAAAACTTATGAGCTACGAGGGCCAATAATGTCATTTTCTCCATATATCTAAGTTATATGAAAGTATTTCTTCTGGATTAATGTGTGGATCTTGACGTAACTTTATATTTAATAAAACAACCCCGTAAAAACAAAGTTTTTGACTATAAATCCCTTATATATGAGACATAACTAAAAGTATTTATTATGTTCAAACGCGACAAACATTTACAGACTGAAACCGAAATTATCTCCCCTGGCTTTAAAACTGGGGGAAGGGGGGGGTGTGGACATGGACGGGTGGCGTCAAATCATTAACTCAACTCCTGGTGTAAACCACCTGGTTAAAACACGAGATGTGTTCACCGATGGTTGGCGTGAAGTCAAGTGACCCGTAAAATGTAAACAATAGCGACCGCTACATATAGTTTATATTGATAAACTAAAAATGCAATATTTTAATTACGGTACGTTCGATCAATCTGAAATTTTGATACGATGCATTGTTAAGTGACTTGGGTCCGTGTGCCAAATATAAGCTCGATGACTTTACGAGAAGAGGGTCATTTTTGACTTTTGTAATCGCCTGCCCATGAGACGGCGGTGAAGTTAATATAAGGGATTTAAAGATTAATGGGGAATAAAACAATTCGTATAGGGCATTGAAATCCTAATGTTTATTCCTTCAGTGCTTGGAGTCCAAAAATATCAATGTAAATTTTAAAGAGTTATCTTACTTTTCGATTTTAAACGTTCTTGACTAATAATGGTAATTTTGTTTATCATAATCCATAAAGACATCTTCTGGGTGTTTACATTTTGCTCAGTTTGGCCTTAATGACATTTTTTATATAAGATTTATAAAGATTACTTTAAACAATTAGCTAACGGCATCATTCCTCCTATTGACATACAACGTATGGATATTGTTGAGTACGCACCAGCAAAAAGATTTTGAGTAATTTTTTTAAAAAGTTCATCCTTATACATGGCCGGTGTCCCAAAACATCATTTTGTTTTTCGTATATAAGCTATTATCAACATTATTTAAACATTAACTACTAAGAAAATATAATATGATTCTAGATAAAACTAGTTAAATAAAAAACGTTGTGAAACATATTAAAGTATTATAGGAAATTGAACTAAAAATGTTCATTTCTTCGGGACAATTGTGATAAAAACAATACTAATTTATATTATTTAAGAACACTAAAAATCATCAAACAATTAACATTGGCACAAGTCTTTTAAACCACAACGTCAATAGATTGCGATGGCTTGCTTCTTAAATGATTGCCAAATCGGGAATACCTCATACTATTTATGAAGAGCTTATTATACCGGTTATAAGTAAGGTAAAACGAACTGTTCTTATCAAGCCAGCAAAAATACAGTGTAAAGAACAATTGATGAACTTGTTACATATGTTAAATAGTCATCATGTGGCCATTTAAAATAATTTCAGTTTTCTATTCAATTTGTTGAGTCAATTTTGCCAGGAAAAAATGCTTTACTTTCAGCAAAAATGCCGTTCAAAATGGAAGTGTGGCGTTAAGTTTTAGTTAAATTTACTAGATTAAATATTAATTCATTTTGGCTTACGCACATGTAAAAAACCTGGTATGTTTTTGGGGAAAAGAAATAAAATGGCTTCCTAAATACATGCCTGCACTTCAGTACTTTTCAAATCATTATTGTTGGATTATTATCCAGATCTACACGCACTAAACTGGTGACCCCGACGTGATCATCATAATGACTGAAGAAATAATAGATCGATTAAGTCAGTTACTATCTGCACAAAACCAACAGCAACAATGGTCCATAGGCCTGAATGCAGCCTCGCTGAAGTTACCTGACTTCTGGACAAAATCTCCTGAAGCTTGGTTTGACAGAATTGAGGCGCAGTTTGGCATATAAAAACATAAACAATGACCAAACAAAATACGATTATGTTATTAGCACCCTCGATGTCAATTCAGCGGAGGAAGTGCAGGCTGTGCTCATTAATCCTCCAACTGAGAATAAATATGAGCACCTAAAGGCTTCTCTGCTGAAAACCTATGGAAAGAGCCAGGCCCAGAAGGATGCAGAGCTGCTAAATTTATCTGGTCTGGGGGATCGTAGGCCTACAGCCCTTCTCAGGAAAATAAATGCCTCAATGATTACCCCAAAACACTCAAACGAGCTCTGTTCTTAGCTAATCTCCCACATGAGATAAAGACGGTGCTTGCGGGCCACGACATAGAAGATACCGAAAAGTTGGCAGAGGCAGCAGATAGGATATGGGAGACTCACTCAACGAACTACGCAGTGTCCAATGTGGGCATGGAGAGATCACCGCCTGATCCACCTTGTTCCTCCTAAAGTTGTATAGGTGAAGTCAATGCATTCTACAAAATCAACAGATGGCCAGGTACCGGGCTACCCAAACCTCGTTACCAATACCAGGCCAGCATATGTACATACCACAAGAAGTTTGGACCCAAGGCCTATCGTTGCCAGCCAGGATGCAAATTTGCAAGTCTCGTGACAAATAAAAAAACCACGGGAAATGGCCCAGCCGATCACTAAGCGTGTCAGCGACCGGCTCACTCAACACTAAGACCACGCTATCTGTCTACGATCGCCACTCCAACACAAAATATTTAGTCGACACTGGAGCAGAGATATCCGTCTACCCTACGTCACGACTAGACAAAACAAAAACCGCAACAGGGTACCTCACCGCAGCCAATGGTACATAAATAACCATCAGAGGTAAAGTAGAAAAAACTATAACAGTAGGCAAAAACAAGTCTTACAAACACCAATTTGTGCTTGCAGATGTCACCCACCCTATTCTCGGTGCATATTTTTTCACTTCCAATAGACTGAACATCGATCTTAGAGGCAAACGTCTTTTAAATAAAGACAATATAGAGATCGGCTTAAAAGACACATCATTTCCCCTTTCCCTAGCAGGCCTTTCCCTAATGCCATCTAATGACTTAAAAACTCTTCTCCAACAGTTCCCATAACTTACAACCCCAAAGTTCGATTCACAAATAAACAAACACGGGGTAGAACATCACATAGTCACAACTGGCCGACCTGTACACGCTAAGCCACGGCGCCTTGATCCAGCAAAATTTGCAATGGCCAAATCTGAATTCTTGAAGATGGAAGAAATGGGCATTATTCAACGCTCACGATCCCCATGGTCTTCTCCGCTACACATGGTTCCAAAGTCGGATGGTCAATGGAGATCTTGCGGTGATTACAGACGTTTAAATGCAGCACCAGAAGATGACCGCTATCCATTGCCGCATATACAGGACTTTAATAGCCGCCTTAACGGATGCACCATATTTTCAAAAGTCGATCTGGTGAGAGGTTATCACCAAATTCCAGTGGCAGCAGCCTCCATACCTGAAACGGCTGTCACAACCCCTTTCGGTTTATGGGAATTCAAACGTATGCCATTTGGCCTAAAAAATTCGGCTCAAGCGTTCCAGCTTCTCATGTATGGGATTCTAAGAGATGTGCCGTTTGCCTTCGTATACATTGACGACATCCTAATCGCGAGCCGTACTATCGAGGAACATCGTTCCCACCTTCACGAGCTCTTCGCCTCCTCTCAGACAACGAAATGGTGCTGAACCAAGAAAAGAGCATCTTTGGAGCCTCACAACTAGATTTCCTTGGCCATCGAGTGGCAACTGAGGGTATACAACCTCTTCCTGACAGAGTAACCACCTTGATCAACTATGATGCTCCAACAGATCGCACTGGCCTCCAAAGATTTCTAGGTCTTGTAAATTATTACCATCGTTTTCTGCACCACATATCTGACATTTTAGCTCCGCTCCACGCTCAAGCTAGTGGTAAAGGACAGAAAATTGAGTGGTCTACAGACTGTCAGTCAGCATTCGAAAAGACCAAAGAATCTCTAAGTCAAATCGTCTTTCTCCACCATCCTGATCCAGAAACAAAAACAGTCCTTACCGTTGATGCCTCAAACACTGCCCTTGGCGCACAGTTAGAACAACACATATGTAGAGAGTTTGTGCCCATCGCCTTTTTCTCTCGGAAACTTTCAACAGCTGAAAAAAACTACAGTGCTTTTGATAGAGAACTCCTAGCAGCATATAATGCTATAAAACATTTCCGACACTTCTTAGAAGGGAGAAATTTTACACTTCTCACAGACCATAAACCACTGACCCAGTCACTCACAAGTCAAACAGAACGATCACCCCGACAGAGTCGACACCTTTCCTTCATTGCTGAGTTCACATCTGATATCCAGCACATCAGCGTAAAAAAATAATGTTGTGGCGGACACACTGTCTCGGGCTGCCACATCAAACGGTCCTGGCATCAATGTCAAACAGACTATCAATGACGCTGTACACGCAGTTTCACAGGATATACCAACATCAGATCTACTGAGTCCCTTGGCAGGAGATTTTCAACGTCTTTCTCTTGACCAAGAAAGATCAGGTGAAATTACACTTTACGGTACACCGGATAAAGGACTTCAGCTAAAATACATACAAACCGAAGGCATAACTGTGCTCTGCGAGGTCTCCACAGGTAAGCCTAGACCAATTCTACCTCAATCATGGACTCGTAAAGTGTTTGACTGTATTCATTCGCTGTCCCATGCCGGAGTACGTCCAACTCAACAATCCATTAGTCATCGTTTCGTGTGGTGGGGCATGAAGAAAGATATCCGCAAATTGTGCAAAGAATGCCACCCATGCAAAGTTTCCAAAGTACATCGCCATACTAAAGCACCTCTCATAAAACAACCAGCTCCCGCCGCAAGATTCCGAAGTCTACACGTAGACCTTGTAGGCCCATTACCTCACAGTCAAGGAATGACCTACCTTTTCACCATCATAGACCGATTTACCAGATGGCCAGAAGCCATTCCCCTCCCAGACGCTCAAGCTGCCACGTGCGCACAAGCCTTGGTTCACCATTGGATCTCTCGTTTTGGGGTACCCGAAGACATTACTTCTGACAGAGGCCCCCAGTTCACATTCGTCTTGTGGGCAGAGTGCAACAAACTTTTAGGTATCCATCACAAAATGACCACTGCTTATCATCCACAGTGCAATGGTATGGTCGAACGTTTTCACAGGCAACTTAAGGCTTCGCTAAAGGCTAGTGCATCTGACACTGACTGGTTCGCAGAACTGCCTATTGTACTGTTTGGCATTCGGTCCTCATGGAAATTTGATCCTAATAGCTTGCCTGCAGAGTTAGTGTATTGTACCACACTCCGCCTACCTGAGGGCCATACATTTGAACCCGACTCCTCGTATCTCAAACTTCTTCAACGAACAATGAGAAAAGTAGAGCCACATGTCCCTTCGTTTCATAGCGAACTATCAACATATGTCCCCACAAACTCGGCCTCGACAGGATATGTTTACGTTAGAAATGATACACATCGACACCCACTCCAACGACCATACGACGGACCGTATAAAATAATTAAGACAGATGATAAATACTTTACTTTACAACTTGGTATAGCATAGACAAAGTTTCGATTGATCGTTTGAAAGCTGCCTTCATGCAAGATGTCTCGACTCCGCATGTCCACCAACCATCACCTTGTCCGAAGAACACTATTCAAAAACCCCCGCCCCCCACAACCGACAACAATCGAGAACAGGTTGCACCTACAATCACCACACGCAGTGGTCGAACTTCACGCACTCCAAAGTGGCTATATGACGAGTAATTCTCATTGGTGCAATTTCGGTTTATTTGTTATTTGTTAATGTGAGAATGCAATGTTAGCCTGCTGCTTGTTATATACAATTGTTTTATTCTTTTCTCTTTCTCTCTATTATCACTTATTTCCTCTGGGACAGAATATCGTATGTACAAGAAATTTCTTCCTTTTTATTTTTCGTATTAATCAATATATTCGCATTGTACAATTTTGGGAGGGGGGTTATGTGGCGTTAAGTTTTAGTTAAATTTACTAGATTAAATATTAATTCATTTTGGCTTACGCACATGTAAAAAACCTGGTATGTTTTGGGGAAAATAAATAAAATGGTTTCCTAAATACATGCTTGCACTTCAGTACTTTTCAAATCATTATTATTTGATTATTATCCAGATCTGCACGCACTAAAGAAGAACAAATTTTCTAAGAATTATTATTTGCCTAATATTTGCAAACTGGTGCCAAAGGAGAATCAAAATGTCATGCATTGGATGATGTTTTAAATTTTGTAATGTTTTTTTTAGAAAATAAATACCTCTAAGTAATATTTTATCAGAGGTCACAAAAGTAGCTGAAGTGATGAGAGAGCGAAAACGAGATTTTATGGCATATTTAAAACGAGAGCAATGCCCGTGCGTTGCTACGGGCAGGCACAATGAAAATAACTTTATTTGGATTTGAGTTTCACATTCCACTTAATAATGAGTGTAAACGTATCAGGAAATTAGGGTAGTGATAAATCAAACCCCTTCTTTATAAAAATCACGATACGTGTGTCTAGAAAATAGAAAGTATGATGAATTTAAATATTACCCATCAATTTTGGTATTTATGCTTTAATAACGCACGCTTTTCTTTATATACTTTACCAGAATAACAAAGGTCCTTAACAGTTACAAAAATCTAATGGGCAAGGCTCAATTTCTTTTTCCATGAATAAAAAAATGAAAAAAAAATATCTTTGATTCCTTTGGTTCTAGGAAAAAGCTCTTATAATCACCCACTCCATTTTATAAGCTAAGTATGAAATTAGTACAAGACGAATAGGATATTTGTTTAGCATAGTAACAAAGCAATAAGTTTGCAAATACTTATTTCACTTAAATAACGGATTATTTTTCTTTGTATTTATTTTCAAGCCTTTTTTCATTGTAGCTTTTTTAGCTTATAAAATGACGTATACGTTAGGGCTTAATATATAACATATATTATGTAGGCATTTGATTTTAAAACAGAATAGTTTTTTTTTAAAAATCAGTCTTTATACAAAACTATATCCTCGTTGTATAATATTGCTCAAATAAAATCAAGATGTTATGTCACAATATCAGTTGCTGTTAGTGTATTTTTTGCCAGAACAGGGTTGGGCACAATTAAAAAATAACTTTATTTGGTTTTGTGTCTCAAATTTCCCTTAAAAATGAATGTAAATGCATCATGAAATTAGGGTAGTGATAAATCAAACCAATTCTTATAAAATTCACGATATGTGTGTCGAGAAAATAGAAAGTATGATGAATTTAAATATTAACCATCAATTTTGGTATGTCTGCTTTAATAACGCATGCTTTTCTCTATATAATATACTCCTACAGAATATGAAAGGTACTTAACAGTTATAAAAATGTAATCCATAAGGCTCAATTTCTTTTCACATGAATAAAAAAAAATAAACATATCTTTCCATATGCATCCTAGGAAAATGCTCTGAAAAACACCAATTCCATTGTATAGTTTAAGCATGAAATTAGTTTAAGCCGAATTAGGCACTACTTGAGCCAGATAATATTTATTTGAATATGTATGCTTAGTGGAGGGTGGAAATATGGCTTATGGGTTTAAAATAAATACTTTCTTTTCACACGAATATTAACATATAAACAATGTTGTTGTTTTTTTAATTCCTAGAGATTGATTTTCTAATAAATTACGTCATTTTGAAAGGACTTTCCACTATTTTCTTCTAGTATTAACAAAGCAATAGATTGGCAGATATTTGTTCCACTAAAATAAAGGATTACTTTTCGTTGTATATGTATTTAACCCTTTTTTTATTGTAGCATTTTTTAGCTTATAAAATGACATATTTGGTAATGGTCTTAATATATAACATATATTTGTAGGCATTTGATATTAAATCAGAGTAATTTAAAAAAAAATTTTTTCAAGAAAGTGTATACAGCTTAAAAGAAAACTGCCATTTAGTAAACCACATGAGCTGCCTTTGAAATCAGTCTTTATACAAAACTTTATCCTCGTTGCATAATATTGCTCAAATAAAATCAAGCTGTTATGTCTAATTATCAGTTACTGTTAGAGTATTTTTTCGCTTGAGCACGCACTTTCTGAAGCTAGAACCTATATATGAGTCGTAATACCCGCGATATGTCTTTACACTAAATATATGTATACCTTAAAGAACCGTACAGTTTATACCTGAAGTGTGTGCCACGCAACTCATTGTTCTAGAAATGCAACTATTTTTTTAATGAATGTTTTAGTTTTGTTAGCTCTTAAATACCTTTCTTAGTAATAATTTTTTATGGGAAAAGCATATTATTTATGTTAATTTCATGCTTAAGTAAGGTGTGCATGGGTTTTATTTGTTTTAAAGTAACATTTTGAAGCAAGGTCTGGGCTTAAAATTTACCCTGCCGATTTAGTTTAATCTATGCAAAAAGTATAAAAACAGTTGCTAATCTATAGTGTTTATGTCATCCAGGGTTGGGCGATATTATTGACTCTTACCCCACCAATAAGTGGTACATTTCAAAAGGTCATAAAGTTGTACTCAATATAAAAATAGCTGTTCCACTTATTACCCACACTCATTGGTCTGTGCATATAATTCCTATATATAATCCATTTTCGTCTATAACAGTACCGATTTTTTTTTCATTCCTTCTATTTCCTTGGGGCAGTTTATGGAGCAATCGTTCCAGATAAAAAAATCGTGTAAACTATTTAAGAACCGAAGGAAAATAAATCTCCCACCTAAGAATCATTGACATTGCTTTCATCACTAATCACATGCTTCATGCATTTTTTTATTTATAAATATAACTTACCTACCATGTTTAACTTAATTTATGCAAAAAGAATATTAACAGTGGCTAAGCTATAGAGTTTGGTATCTGGTTTCACTCATGTGCTTTCTTTCTCTAATGCATTGAAGACATTTTTAGTATTTGATTATTTATAACTAAGTTTTAAAATGTCAAATACATTAAGTATTTAAATTTAAGCATATATGAGGATATTACGAAAAATTGTAAAATGATACTGTGTATTTGATAATAAACAAAATAATAGTATATCTATATAAATATTGCTAAAATATTATACTAAAGAAAACAGTGACTATGGTTTGTAAACAGAACGTTAGGTAAATTAACGTTGAACATAAATGTAGACTGTTGGAGAAAGATTAAAGCAAGTAAATTTTTCGAACGGCTGGATGACATACATCTCGAAAATACATAAAGAAAACAGTGTAAAGATGTGTTTGCAAATATATATTAATTATTTAAAATTTATAAAAAAAGATATACGTAATCTTGTTAGAGGCGCAACATTACCACACATAAAAATAAACCGTTTCATCACATTTAGTTCACAACATAGACACACACACACACTCACTTTATTCACACACTTATACACACAAACATAAACACACAAACAGATAGTTAGTTAGTTAGTTAGTTAGTTCCTCTCGGGCCGAAGACTGCACATAGGGCAGAAGTCATTGATTTCCATTTACTACGATCCGTCGCCAATTGTATTAGGTCTTGATTATTTCCTAGACCCATGGTTGAGCTTTCTCTTTTGATTGTTCTACGTAGGGTTTCTTTTGGTCTTCCTTGTTTTCTTTTGCCTTTTGGTGTCCATATGAAGGCCTGCCGTGGTAGTCTTCTCTCGTCCATTCGAAGAACATGACCGATATAATTCCAACGTCTTCTCTTTATAAAGGTTGACACATATTCTTGGTTGGTTTCTTCTCTTATTGTTTCATTTGTTTTAAAATCACTCCATTTTATATTCAAAATTTTTCGGAGGCATTTGTTCTCGAAGGCAACTAATTTCTTTTCTATAGCTTGAGTGGATTTCCAGCTTTCACATCCATATGTTAGTACAGGGATTACGCAATAGTACCATTAAAAAAATCAAATTTCATTGAAATAACAGCGGCTCTTTTTACTTTGTTTCCATTTTACAAATTAATATGAGCTCGAACTATTACGTCAAGTCACAATATTTTATAGCGAGAAACGCCGTCTTGTTAATCTCGACACCAAAATGTTTATTATTTAATTTTCAATAATTTATTTTATTTTCGGGAGTTACCACGCATAGCGAGCACCCACGCACACACACGGCTTCGGACGCGCTTAGGCGCAATATATATAGGGACGAGAGCAATGCCCGTGCGATGCTACGGGTAGGCACAATGAAAATAACTTTATTTGGATTTGAGTTTCACATTCCCCTTAATAATGAGTGTAAACGTATCAGGAAAATAGGGTAGTCATAAATCAAACCCCTTCTTTATAAAAATCACGATATGTGTGTCTAGAAAATAGATAGTACGATGAATTTAAATATTACCCATCAATGTTGGTATTTCTGCTTTAATAACGCATGGTTTTGTCTATATGCTTTACCAGAATAACAAAGGTCCTTAACAGTTACAAAAATCTAATGGGCAAGGATCAATTTCTTTTTCCATTAATAAAAAAATGAAACAATATCTTTGATTCCTTTGGTTCTAGGAAAAAGCTCTCAAAATCACCCACTCCATTTTATAAGCTAAGTATGAAATTAGTTCAAGACGAATAGGATATTTTTTTTAGCATAGTAACAAAGCAATTAATTGGCATAAACTTGTTTCAATTAAATAACGGATTATTTTTCTTTGTATTTATATTCAAGCCTTTTTTCATTGTAGCTTTTTTAGCTTATAAAATGAATATAAGTTAGGGCTTAATATATAACATATATTATGTAGGCATTTGATTTTAAAAAAGAATAGTTTTTAAAAAATTAGTCTGTATACAAAACTTTATCCTCGTTGTATAATATTGCTCAAATAAAATCAAGTTGTTATGTCACAATATCAGTTGCTGTTTAGGGCTGTCAATTTTGTTGAAAAACGCTGCCCGGGTACCCGTGAAAATTTCGAACGGGTACCCGGGTTACCCTTTCTAAACTTAAACGTCGCATAATTTTCCCCGTCATTATCGCCATACAATAAATACAATGCAACCTAGCCACCA
The DNA here is from genome assembly GCA_944989445.1 of Ampullaceana balthica. Lineage (NCBI taxonomy): Eukaryota > Metazoa > Mollusca > Gastropoda > Lymnaeidae > Ampullaceana > Ampullaceana balthica. The sequence continues at coordinate 152,045 of CALYLW010001634.1, read as the reverse complement.
TCCATGCACCTCATTTCACACAGTGGTAGTAGCCAACGGCTTGCTTCCAGTTACAGTAACATACTATTACTAATGCACTATAATTAACTATAATGCACTAAAAACTTTTATTCAATTCCTGCTGTAAATGCATTCGTCATACTCATAAATGACAATAAACTGAACATGCAAACAAAATGTCTACGATAATGACGTAACATTCAGTGTCATACCTTTAATGTTAATATCCACTTGGCGTCGGTAGTCGATGCTAAGGGCTATGACGTATGCTATACTGCGATAAATCGTAAGCGATCGTGCTTTGGTCAGTGGTACTGCTTTTGTTGACACCAAAATATTTCTGATATTGGGTGGATTGGCGGTTTGTTTATCAATATCTATTTTATGAATAACGTTCACATGGCGTTTTATCGCGTTGGGTTGCCACCCTTCACAGACACAACTTAATTACAATGGTTGCATTTTGCCGTGTCGCTGTCAACTTGATTAGCCTGATTCTACACGACGTCCAACCCATCTTGTTAATTTGGGTGTATTATTAATATCAATTTTTGGGCAAGGCAAACACGTGTCAATGAACACAAGAAACACAAGCGAATGCAAGGGTGTGGGTTATAGCAGTGCTTCTCATAGTGGGGGTCCGCGGAAGTTATCAAGAAAGGAGAGAAAATATAATTATAATCCTCCAATTGCTATCAATAATACCAACCCTATAGAATTTGTCATTTTGACAATATCAATAAGCAAATAAATGAAAGAAATAAAAGGAAATAAAATAAAAGGAAATATAATTCCTTTCGCTACCATGTAAGTACAGGGAAAATAGTGCACCGGTTCCAGATGCAATGGAAAACATTCCTGCCGGTCCGCAATACAAAAATTTTGAGAAGCACTGGGTTATAGGAGGGAAGAGAGGAGAGGGGGGAGAGTAGAAAAAACGCCATTAGATAGATAGTATCAATCGGTGACCCACTGTCGGCTATTTCAAAGCAAAGTTAGTTTTAAAGCTAGGGTGTTTGAATGAACAAAAAACAAACACGGCATCTTTCATCTCTGTACAGTCCATCCTCACAGTCGACGTCTGCCCATCCTACACTGTTAGTAACTGTTAGTAACTATTCAATTTATCAAATTTAAATACTGACGACCTTGTACGAATTATTAGCATCAGTTTTTCTAGGTCACCACGTGTTAATGAACACAAGAAGTAAGGCTGATGTAAGGGGTGTGGGTTATAGGAGGGAAGGGAGGATAGGGGGTAAATAAACAATATTAGCTAGTATCAATCGGCGTATTTCAAAGCAAAGTTAGTCAAAGCAAGAGTGTGTTTTTTATTAACAAACAGCGTCTTTCATCTCTAAGCAGTCCATCAATTATTTTTTTTTGGCAGAGGACTTTTGTTTTGTTATACCATTCTTTTAAAGAACCATTTTTTTAGTGTGTTGTGCGATTTCTGTTTCAGGTTGAGAGAAAAAAAATATATATCAAAATGCATTGTATTTATTGGGACCGTATTTAATTTCCCGTTGACAGATATTTCCCGTTGACAGATATTTCTCCTTAGAAGTACTTCACAGCATATATTTGAAACAAAAATTTTCATTTGATAAATTGTTTCGCAAGCCACAATGTAAACACAAAAAGCCGCATGGGAGCCGAAGTTTGGCCTACGGTTAATATAGAAATAGAAGCCACATTTTCACGGGTACCCGGGCGGAATTTTACGAAATTATCGATTTATCTCTCGATTAATCGTTAAAAATTTTATCGATTAAATATCGATTAAAATAATTTTAATTGATAAAAATTCGATTAAAATTTAAGAAAATATTTATAATATTTTTTAAAAATTTTAGTAATAAATAATTAATTATTAATAATTATTGATAATTTATATATATTTTTTTACGTACAAACATCTCCCGCGTAATATTAAAATTTATTTTATTAATTTATGTTGACCGGCAGACGTCAATTATAAAATGTCTGACAGCCAGAGCCGTCTTTACACCATTTTGGGCCCCCGGGCAAAAATATAGTGTTGGGCCCTTCCCCCGCAGGAATAAAAAAATGAATATACATAATATATATAAATAAACATATTCCTATGGGGCCCATATGCTCGTGGGCCCCCTGGCAAATGCCCAACGGGCCTATGCGTTAAGACGGCCCTGCTGACAGCATCAGCGCAGTTAAATTTAAACATATAACTAGAAAGTTGAGCAAATATGTGGTTTTTAAGCTAACTGCAGATGGCAAAGTCGAAGATGGTGAAAACATTTTCTGTGTCCACTGCCATAAACAATTCTCTTTTAAAGGATCAAATACATCGCTGACGTACCACATTCAGCAAAAATCAAGTATCAACACATTATCATGAAATTTAGATAAAAATATTCTTAATTTTCAATGTCCGTGAGAAATGTTCAGTTTAATGACGTCATAAATTTTCTATTTTTGGTTTTAATCGAAATTATCGATTAATTAACCGATAATTTTTCAAAAAGTTAACGATTAAATTTAAATTAATCGATAACAGCCCTAATTTAAAGAAATATTTTGAATGCGGCGGTTGTGGCACTAGTAGTAAGTAGTTAGTAGTAGTAGTAGATGTACATTAGTAACTTTACTTAGTAATAGTAATAGTAATACTAATAGTAATGTCAATGAGTAACATGTAGCTTGACTCTAGTCTTGTTTTTTTTAGTCTTAGAATAAAATTCCTTTGCTGACATACATTAAATTTTGCATACCTGCTTATGTAAAAAAAATACAAATGAAAAAAAAATACTCCACATTCTTTTTCTTTTGTTGGTAGTTTAAAAGATTATAAATTTATAACAT
>CALYLW010001634.1:110575-149164 GCA_944989445.1 Ampullaceana balthica | reverse complement strand
GAAACATTCGCTGTTTTGTTACGTCCTGTCAGGCTAACTCATTCCCTGTTTATATGTTATACATTTACTAATTTATAAGCCTGGTTGCAGTCTCAACACCATTATTTTTTAAAGATTATACCTAATTATTATATTAAGTTAATATATTATTATTATTATTTATATATTAACAATCTGTATAAATTATAAAGGTAAATTGATAACAAATATACGCATAAGAAAAAAGTGTCTAAATTATTCAATTTAATTATTATCTTATCTTATCTATTTCAGACGCTCGTTCTATTTTGAAGTTTATTGCGTCCTACGCTTATCTATGGTTTGTGTTTAGTCCTGCATTCTTATAAGAGTTTTAAAAGTTAATAAAGTGTTGACTTTAACCTATTCCAGGCCCGAATTCCGGACGGGAAGAACGAAAACTTGTATGAGTTTGTTCTTGCATACGGAATAAGAAATGTGTTTTTATCCTTATGTCTATCTGAGGGTTGTATTAAGTTATCTTTGTGTTGTATTTCTAAATTAGAATTAATTGCTTTATGTATGATTACTACTTTGCTCTTGGTTCTTCTATCCTCTAGTGTTTCAAGGTTTAATGATTTAACTAATGGTGTTATTCTTGTCAGTTTTGAATATTCTCCTGGCAGCTCTTTTCTAGTTTATCAATGTTTTCTTTGGTGGATGGGTCCCATACAGAAGATGCATATTCTAGTATAGGTCTCACCAAGGTGAGGTAGCATTTTAGTTTCATGTCTTTATTACATTTGTAAAAGTTTCTTTTTATAAAGCCTACAATTTTATTTTGATTTTTTAATAACTTCATTGACATGGGGAATCCATGATAGTTTATCATTTATTATGACTCCTATGTATTTTGTATCTTTAGCTTGTGTTAGTTCCTTTCCATGAATGAAATATTTTGAATTTATTTGTTTCTGTTACTCTTAACAGTTGAAACTTTTCTGGGTGGAAACTCATACTCCAGTTAATTATTGACTATTGATAATAAAACAATAATATTAATTAAATAACAACAAAAAAAAAGAACTATCTCTATAAGTCTAAGTCTAAGAACAGACAATTTACTAATATTAACATTCAAATTAACAAGGTTCAATACATAAAATATCTTATTAAGATTGTTACACTATTTTAAACTAAATTTGTATAAATACTTAAATGTCAAAATCTTCATTGTATTGGTGCTTGGTCCTATTCATATTCATTTGACATAATTTTAATTGTATTGGTGCTTGGTCCTATTCATATTCATTTGACATAATTTTCATTGTCTTCTTACTCGTGAGTGACTTTTGTCTTAATTATATTAATACTATACTATATTATAAGCTGTGCTTTTTCATTTTAAATTAATAAATTTACAAACATTATTATTAGATCCTAATTACTATGTGTATTGTAGTATTAATTTTTACAATTATTAAATACTATGAATTTGTTCTCCTTTTAAAAAAAACAACAAATTCGTAGATAAGAGTAAAAATGTGATCTTGTTATTAATATGCAATTAAAATACATTAAAATTACATTAGTTAATTTAATGTAAATATCACATGACATAAGCATTAACCATAACAGCCATGTTTAAATATACACTCAATTTAAAAAAAAATTATAATGTAAGATTGAATCATTATTATTTTTGTTTTATAAATGTCTATATGTACATTAAATTTATCCATTAAAATGTTTGTATAACCACAAGTAGATCATATGCTTTTACTTTGATCATTATTTTATATTTTGCTTGTACCTGCATATTAAATATGTAAAGAAAGCTCTTAAATATATTGAACTCTCTTAGAAAAATAATTTAATTTAATTTTACTTCTGCTTTAACTTATTCTGGAAAAAAGGGAAATAATTAAACAATGTTTAGACAATATTTATTTCATTAAAATATTTGCCACATTCTTAAACAATGTTTAGACAATATTTATTTCATCAAGATATTTGCCACATTCTTTAACAATGTTTAGACAATATTTATTTCATTAAGATATTTGCCACATTCTTAAACAATGTTTAGACAATATTTATTTCATTAAGATATTTGCCACATTCTTAACAATGTTTAGACAATATTTATTTCATTAAGATATTTGCCACATTCTTAAACAAATGTTTAGACAATATTTATTTCATTAAGATATTTGCCACATTCTTAGACAATGTTTAGACAATATTTATTTCATTAAAATATGTGCCACATTCTTAAACAAAGTTTAGACAATATTTATTTCATTAAGATATTTGCCACATTCTTAAACAATGTTTAGACAATATTTATTTCATTAAGATATTTGCCACATTCTTAAACAATGTTTAGACAATATTTATTTCATTAAGATATTTGCCACATTCTTAGACAATGTTTAGACAATATTTATTTCATTAAGATATGTGCCACATTCTTAAACAATGTTTAGACAATATTTATTTCATTAAGATATTTGCCACATTCTTAAACAATGTTTAGACAATATTTATTTCATTAAGATATTTGCCACATTCTTAGACAATGTTTAGACAATATTTATTTCATTAAGATATGTGCCACATTCTTAAACAAAGTTTAGACAATATTTATTTCATTAAGATATTTGCCACATTCTTAAACAAAGTTTAGACAATATTTATTTCATTAAGATATTTGCCACATTCTTAAACAAAGTTTAGACAATATTTATTTCATTAAGATATTTGCCACATTCTTAAACAATGTTTAGACAATATTTATTTCATTAAGATATTTGCCACATTCTTAAACAATGTTTAGACAATATTTATTTCATTAAGATATTTGCCACATTCTTAAACAAAGTTTAGACAATATTTATTTCATTAAGATATTTGCCACATTCTTAAACAATGTTTAGACAATATTTATTTCATTAAGATATTTGCCACATTCTTAAACAATGTTTAGACAATATTTATTTCATTAAGATATTTGCCACATTCTTAAACAATGTTTAGACAATATTTATTTCATTAAGATATTTGCCACATTCTTAAACAAAGTTTAGACAATATTTATTTCATTAAGATATTTGCCACATTCTTAAACAAAGTTTAGACAATATTTATTTCATTAAGATATTTGCCACATTCAATATTGTGTCACTTCTGCTCCATCTGCCATCAATGTAAATAAAACTTTTTGTTTTGTTTTTTTTCTGCCATCAATGTTTTCTTTTTTATTTTAAATTAAAGGAGGAGGGGCAAGGGAATGGTTTCATCAACATAAATAAAACTAACATTTCTATAATGTTATATTTATCACTCAAAAGATATCTTTATAATAACATCGCTAGTACTATCTTCAATAATTAATCTAAGATCTTGTAATACATTAAACACTAGAAGGAATTTATGACAATTGTATAATATATGTATTTTTAAAAAATGTATTAAATCTTTTTAAAACAATCTTTTAAATTCTTTTTTTTTATATAACTTAGACCTTCTCCCAATTGTTAAGAAAATCTTTAAAATATTGTTAACTATTACAGCTTTAAAAAAATTAATTTATTAAGTTACAGAAATATTTATATGTATCTAGCCTTCCTTTTTTATAGAAATAAGACAAACTAAGTTTTCCATATACTGATCTAGACACAAGTATTATTTTATTGGAATGAAAGAAAAATTAAAACAAAATTAAACATTTTTTTTAATATCAAAGAATATTTTATATGTTCTCTCATTATTATAATACAATGTGCTCAATAAGTACTACTATAATACTGTATTGTTTTATCTTATCTTAGCTTATCTGTTGCAGACGCTCCTTCTATACAGAAGATTATTGCGTCCTATGCTTATCTATGGTTTTGGTTTAGTCCTGCATTCTTATTAGAGTTACAATGTATTGATTTTGTTGTGAATATATATCTTTATAAATACTAATCTACCAGAAATAACATCCTAAATTCTTTTAAATCTAATTATTAGTTTAAAGCATTAAATGTTTTTAATGCTGGTTTTAATAAATACACATGCATATATTCAAAGTTTACAATATTATTTTTCTATTTCCTTTTTTCAGCTTTTATTAAGACAGGAAAAAATGTATTTTCTGATTGAGATTATTTACTGTCTTATAGATATTAATTTTTATATTTTAAAAAAATGTGTATTCAATTATTGCCTTCAAGTTGTCTAATTAAGTGACCATCCATCATATAGATGATATGTGTTATGTTATTTTAAACTTTGTATTCAATTCTTGCCTTCAAGTTGTCTAATTAAGTGACCATCCATCATATAGATTATATTTGTTATGTTATTTTCCCGTCCGGAATTCGGGCGTGGTATGGGTTGCCTGAAGAAACCAGGAAAGCCAACACTTTATCAACATTTAAAACTCTAATAAGAATGCAGGACTAAACACAACCATAGATAAGCGTAGGACGCAATAATCTTCTGTATAGAAGGAGCGTCTGAATGAAACAGATAAGATAAGATAAGATATTTTAAAATTTGTATTCAATTCTTGCCTTCAAGTTTTCTAATTAAGTGACCATCCATCATAAAGATGATATTTGCTTTGGTATGTTGGAAAATGTAATACATAAATTTATCATTTATCTCTTTTTGCTGATGTAAATTTATTATGGTTTGGTCTATTTGCTGTCAGTATTTAATATAAAAAACTTAAAACATATATCACACGTTTTTTCAAAATATTGTTTATTCAACTAAAAGCCTTCAAATGATATTTTGTAATTTTTTAAAGTAAAATAATTTACTATCTACTTAAAGTACTTACCCCCATAATGGTTGATCTAAGGTAAACAGCTGGCTGATTGACTTATATCTGTCAGAGACAATAACTTGATCTAAACAACTGGCTGATTGACTTACATCTGTCAGAGACAATAACATGAGCTAAGGTAAACAACTGGCTGATTGACTTATATCTGTCAGAGACAATAACCATGTGATTTAATATGAAATATCTTTTCATGCCTAATAAAGAATTGTGTTTAATATTTTCTTCAGTTTAACTTTTAGTATTTTATAATATTTTGAGATTTACAAAATAACATCCATATTTTACAAATAAAAATACATTGATATATTTGAATGATGTTGTTGGTATGTATGGCAACCGTCCGTCCTCATGGGACGATGGCGTGTACTCCTCCTCCTCTGCCCCCCTGCCCTTTCTCTTGGCCCCTCTCTCTTCACTCCACTCAAAGCTATGAGGGATGCTTCCACGACATGAATGCTCTCACACACTTTTGTCCGCGAGGAGGTGCGCTCCTCGGCAATGGTCTCCCACGTTTTATCGTCTGCCAATGACAGGTCTTTCTTGCAGACGTGTTTAAAGCGCAAGCAGGAGTGACCTATTTTTCTCATACCAGTTGCCAGCTCTTATCTTATCTTATCTGTTTCAGACGCCCCTTCTATACAGAAGATTATTGCGTCCTACGCTTATCGAATGGTTTGTGTTTGGTCCTGCATTCTTATTAGAGTTTTAAATTTTGATAAAGTGTTGGCTTTCCTTGTTTCTTCAGGCAACCCATCCACACCCGAATTCCGGACGGGAAGAACGAAAATTTGTATGAGTTTGTTCTTGCATATGGAATAAGAAATGTGTTTTTATCCTAATCTGAGGGTTGTATTAAGTTATCTTTGTGTTGTATTTCTAAATTAGAGTTAATTGTTTTATGTATGATTACTAATTTACTCTTGGTTCTTCTATCCTCTAGTGTTTTAAGGTTTACTGATTTAACTAATGGTGTTATTCTAGTCAGTTTTGAATATTCTCCAGTAATGAATCTGGCAGCTCACAGTAAAGCAAGGCTCTAGGAATGCGCTCCGAGCTCATTCTGCGGACATGACCCAACCACCGCAGGCACCTCTCACTCAGAATTGAGTGCATACTCAGCATATGGCTCCGTCTGAGTACTTCGACATTGGTGATCTTGTCCTGCCACTTGATGTGTAGAATCCTACGCAAGCATCGTAAGTGGAAGCTGTTGAGCTGCTTTGTTTGCTTAACCTTATACATATATATATATATATATATATATATATATATATATATATATATATATATAAATACAAAGTAACCAGCCGAGCTGAACAATCGTTCACAAATCTTTAGATTTTCTCAGCTAAAATTTCTGATACCGTAGTGGATGTTTTGTTTGCAGGTGATATGTAATCGGAGTGTTAGATCCATGGTAGCAATGTTCCTTCTAAGCAGTGTGGCCGCGCAGATATTTGACCGACGCCACGCAGGAGTTCAGATTCACCGCGCAGCAAATTTTGTAAAGTATTGCACAAAAATGGACGTTGTGCAACTTTGCACACTAGTTTTTTTTTCTTAAACTTTGCACAATGACCAACGAAGCTTAGACTTAGAGGGAACATTATATGGTAGTCAAACGATTTCTCTCAATGTACACAATAACCTTTATCAACAATTGAACATTCACGTCAGTCAATAGTTTAAAACCAAAATGTTTGTGTAATCGTCCAGAAATTAGTTTATACTTATAGGAGGTAATATCTTATTTTTTGACTTCCAGTACATTTAAAAGTGGTGGTCGATTAATCGTTAAAAAATTTAACGATTAATCGAGAAATTAATCGTTAATTTCCGCAGCTCTAATATACATATCCCTATATATATTTCGCCTAATATATATATATGCTGCTTAGAGGGAACATTGCTAATGAGTCAGTTTTAATATAAGAAAAAAACTACAATTGGGGCCCGGCCCCTAGTAAGTGATATTTTAAATATTGTTTTCGTCTATTGCCATTGCGGAAGTGTATTTAACAACTACCTAAATTTTCATGCTTCTATCTGCATGGGAAATGGAGAATTAGTGATTTTCACATTTTATAAAGCTCATATAATGAAAAAACATCATTTGGGCCCCCGGCCCCCAGGAAGGGACAATTTAAATATGTTTTTGCCTTTTACCATTGCGGGATTGTACTCAACAACTTTCCAAAGTTTCATGCTTCTGCCTACTCGGGAAATATGAGAATGAATGATTTTCATATTTTATATAGTCCATATAAGAAAAAAAAACGTTTTTAGGCCCCGGCCCCCATGAGTTAGAATTTTAAATTTCTTTTACACCAATTGTCGTCACGAGAGGCTACTCAAAAACTTCCCAATGTTTAATGCTTCTACCTACACGGGAATTTGGAGAATTAGTGTTTAGACCATTATTTTATATAAGACAAAAACTACATTTGGGCCCCTGGCCCCCAGTAAGTGATAATTTAAATATTGTTTTCGCTTGTTACCATCACGGAAGTGTACTTAACAACTACCCAAAGTTTCATGCTTCTACCTACACGGGAAATGGAGAATTAGTGATTTTCAGTTTTTATGTAGCTCATATTTGGAAAAAACTTCATTAGTTCCCCCGGCCCCCAGGAAGTGATAATTTAAATATTTTTTCTCCTTTTACCATTGCGCTAACCAACAAATTTCTAAAGATTCATGCTTCTGCCTGCTCGGGAAATAGGAGAATTAATGATTTTCATATTTTATATAGTCCATTTAAGGAAAAAAAAACTTTTTAGGCCCCCCGGCCCCCATGAGTGTGTATTTTTAAATTCTTTTACGCCAGTTATCGTTGCGAGAGGCTACTCAACAACTTCCCAAAGTTTCATGCTTCTACCTACACGGGGAGTTGGAGAATTAGTGATGAGTCAGTCAAGGCTTTGGCTTTTATTAGTATAGATATACTTAGTATACAAATAGAAATACTTTGATATATTTGACTGATTTTGTTGGTATATGGTGATAAAACATTATCTTTAAACATGATTTTGGTCATTGAAATAGAGGCTACTGAGATGATAAGTGGTAAATGTCTTTTTTTGTATATAGATATCATGATCAGGATATAAAAAGAGAAAATAATTTATGGGATCGAGCCCATGTTAAAGCCACTACAAAAATGTTGAGCAATGATTAACGCTAAGAAACATTAGAACCCCCTACGACCACGATAAAAAGAGGTTATGGGACTAAAAAAAAACATAAAAGAAATAATATTTTTTTTGAGAAAATGCTAAGACAAAGAAAGAATTTGGTGATTTTATTAATAAATGTAATTATTTAATGGTTTGTTGACTAAACAGATGACGTGATAATTGGGTTCCACTGTAAGAGAATTCAAAATAGCTAGGGTCCTACTATAAATAAATAATAATAGTTGTAATCATTAGTTTTTTAATAAATCAACACATTGAGTTGTTGACATCAGTTTTTTTATTATATAAGCAATACAAATTTCACAATCATGATTGTTAAAAACAAGTTTTCAGACTTTAAAGAAAAATGCATATTTCAAAAACCAAACAATTCAACAATTGTTCGTTTCTTATGAATTAAAGGAAATTCTATAAAAGATTGTATGTAAGTGAGAGATATGTAAGAGAGATATGTAAGAGAGATATGTAAGAGAGATATGTTAGAGTACCATTTTTCATTAATAGGAGCCTAGGAAATTGGTCAAATTTAGAACATGAAGTAAAACAAAGAAATAAATAACATCGCAAATTTAAAAGAATAATAAAAATCATTGAGACAAAGAATTTGTAACTTTACTGAATGCTAGTAAAGACTAACAGAAAAACAAAACAACTAATTATAGCAATTTGACTCTTTAATAATCCATTAAATACGTAAAGCAAACTTTATGTCTGTTACGTTACTGTGAAATATATTTTCCGTCTAGGGTATAAGTATATGGAGACTAGAGATATGGAGGACAAGAGACAATAGACACAAATGTGTTAAGTGTTGTGTCTAGGATATAAGTAAATGGAGACTAGAGATATGGAGGACAAGAGACAATAGACACAAATGTGTCAAGTGTTGTGTCTAGGATATAAGTATATGGAGACTAGAGATATGGAGGACAAGAGACAATAGACACAAATGTGTCAAGTGTTGTGTCTAGGATATAAGTATATGGAGACTAGAGATATGGAGGACAAGAGACAATAGACACAAATGTGTCAAGTGTTGTGTCTAGGATATAAGTATATGGAGACTAGAGATATGGAGGACAAGAGACAATAGACACAAATGTGTCAAGTGTTGTGTCTAGGATATAAGTATATGGAGACTAGAGATATGGAGGACAAGAGACAATAGACACAAATGTGTCAAGTGTTGTGTCTAGGATATAAGTATATGGAGACTAGAGATATGGAGGACAAGAGACAATAGACACAAATGTGTCAAGTGTTGTGTCTAGGATATAAGTATATGGAGACTAGAGATATGGAGGACAAGAGACAATAGACACAAATGTGTCAAGTGTTGTGTCTAGGATATAAGTATATGGAGACTAGAGATATGGAGGACAAGAGACAATAGACACAAATGTGTCAAGTGTTGTGTCTAGGATATAAGTATATGGAGACTAGAGATATGGAGGACAAGAGACAATAGACACAAATGTGTCAAGTGTTGTGTCTAGGATATAAGTATATGGAGACTAGAGATATGGAGGACAAGAGACAATAGACACAAATGTGTCAAGTGTTGTGTCTAGGATATAAGTATATGGAGACTAGAGATATGGAGGACAAGAGACAATAGACACAAATGTGTCAAGTGTTGTGTCTAGGATATAAGTATATGGAGACTAGAGATATGGAGGACAAGAGACAATAGACACAAGTGTGTCAAGTGTTGTGTCTAGGATATAAGTATATGGAGACTAGAGATATGGAGGACAAGAGACAATAGACACAAATGTGTCAAGTGTTGTGTCTAGGATATAAGTATATGGAGACTAGAGATATGGAGGACAAGAGACAATAGACACAAATGTGTCAAGTGTTGTGTCTAGGATATAAGTATATGGAGACTAGAGATATGGAGGACAAGAGAAAATAGACACAAGTGTGTCAAGTGTTGTGTCTAGGATATAAGTATATGGAGACTAGAGATATGGAGGACAATTAGGATTTCACCGCAGCTAAGTTTTGTTTTATTATTTCGTTATATTCGTTTTATTTGTGTACTATGTGTTCGTGGAGGAAGGCTCTTTGCCGAAACGTTCGCTGTTTTGTTACACCCTGTCAGGCTAACTGATACCCTGTTTATATGTTATACACTTTTCAATTTGTTAAGAGCCCTAACTATCAAATGTTATGATCTTTATGGCCTGTACTTAAGAATATTCATTTCACTTCCTTTAAAATTAGAAATGTCAGATTCGTTATGCTTACATCTTTTAAGACATTCTTACATCTTAAAACCTGCAAACGCCTTACACCGTGCTTACACGTAGGACCTTCATACACTTTATAGCCTTCACACACATATGACCTTCATACACTTTATAGCCTTCTTACACATATGACCTTAATAAGCTTTATAGCGTTCTTACACATATGACCTTCATACACTTTATAGCCTTCTTACACATATGACCTTCATACACTTTATAGCCTTCAAACACATATGCCCTTCATACACATTATAGCCGTCTTACACATATGAGCTTCATACACTTTATAGCCTTCTTACACATATGACCTTAATAAGCTTTATAGCGTTCTTACACATATGACCTTCATACACTTTATAGCCTTCTTACACATATGACCTTCATACACCTTACTTTTAAGACCTTCTTACATCTTACATCCTGATTACATCTTCGAGCCTTCTTACATCATACGGTCTGCTTACATCTTACGGCCTATTTACATCTTACGGCCTATTAACATCTTACGGCCTATTAACATCTTACGGCCTATTTACATCTTACGGCCTATTTACATCTTACGGCCTATTAACATCTTACGGCCTATTAACATCTTACGGCCTATTTACATCTTACGGCCCATTTATATCTTACTGCTTATTTAAATCTTACGGCATATTTACATCTTACGGCCTGCTTACATTTAACGGAATGCTTACGTCTATCGGCCAGATTACTTCTTACAACCATCTTACATCTTACGGCCTGCCTACATCTTATGGCCTGCTTACACCTATGATCTTCTTAAAACTGACAGCGTGCTTACGCCTAGGACCTTCTTACATCTCACGACCTCCTTAAAGCTCACGCACTTCTGACAAAATTTGCGTAGGTTTGAACTTTAATCAACGTAACGTCAGTGGACCATAAATAAGTTTTTGCTTTTTTTATATAAGAAGTCACATTAATAAAAAAAACAAACTTACTTATAATTATTTCTATCAGTTCTTGTGTAGATAGAAAACCGAAAAATCGTTAAGGTTATTCCTGACGGCGTTGTTAAGAATTTTACGCAATGGCTAACTTTCACATAGTGAATTATTTGGTGCAAGGTGACCATAAAAACCTACTTTCTTTAAAGAGATCAAAAGAGAACAAAAAAATTAATACACTCTTAACGCCAGCTTTACTATTTCCATGTACATAAGTTCCTGAACGTTAACAGCTTATTTCAATCAGAAAGTTAAATAATTTGAAAACTTAGAATAAAATAAAGTGTCATTGTAATCAAGAAATAATTCAGTTGGAAGTTAGATCAAATTTTTTGAAGAGACATCGATTACGTTTTTCTTGTTTCATGTTTTAACATCAGTTTGACATAAGATAAAATAAAATAGTTGTACATACGTGAAGTCTTGGGTAGCTTGAATGGTCAACGTCTGATGGAAGTCACTTAAATAGTAGACTAATGATAATTTGGAGTCACGTGACATGCCTCTTGACTATAAAAATACTGATATGATTGAAAGGATTCTATTATCTTTACCACGTTAAATGAATTTTCCAAATATTACAACGTTTTTTCGTACATAATCAGTTTATCCCTGACTAATATGATGAGAGTGGTCCTGTTCCCAGCCGACTATGACGGACGAAGAGCAACAATATCATCAGCCAGCTGATTAGATTAGTTTAGTGCGGCAGTCCTCGGTAAATTAGACCTGTACTTTACGCTGTGGTGGTCCCGTAACAATAGCGGGTCGAAGTAGGAAAATCCACATCCACCTTCGGGTGGAAACCCCCTTGAGAGGCAGATTAAACCGCTTAGTGCGAGCCCCTCTGCCCAGGCGGCCCCCTCTCTTAGGGGACCGTCTCGGGGGTGCCCCCGCCAGCCGCCCCATCTCGGGGGAGGTGGGAGGGTTGTCGGAGGATTCCCCGAGGGGCCTTATAAGAGTTTTAGTAACTCAAGGTCTTTGACACCATCTCAAATGACACATATTTAGTGGGTTCAAGTTTACACTGTTATCTCAGAAACATTGCTAGAAATGCTGCCATCTTTTAAAGTTACTTTGTTTACCAAACCAGCTTAAAAAATAATATTTTAGTATGCATTTATTTTCTGGTGCTCATATGAATACCTTACAAATGTATCACTTGACTTATAAATTGTTATAAGTAACTTTCAGAACTTAATATGTCAGTACTGGTTGCCTTACAATCATGGTAATCATGGTAACGATTAGAACTTGTAGAAGACATCACTTGTTACATTCCAATAGTAGATGACAGTATTGGTGGCTTTATAATCATTGTTACTGATAGTACTTTAGATGACAGTAATGGTGTACTTAGAATCATTGTTACAGATAATGCTTTAGATTACAGAAATGGTGTACTTAGAATCATTGTTACATATAGTGCTTTAGATGACAGGAATGGTGTACTTAGAATCATTGTTACAGATAGTACTTTAGATGACAGGAATGGTGTACTTAGAATCATTGTTATATATAGTGCTTTAGATGACAGGAATGGTGTACTTAGAATCATTGTTACAGATAGTACTTTAGATGACAGGAATGGTGTACTTAGAATCATTGTTACAGATAGTACTTTAGATGACAGGAATGGTGTACTTAGAATCATTGTTATATATAGTGCTTTAGATGACAGGAATGGTGTACTTAGAATCATTGTTACAGATAGTACTTTAGATGACAGGAATGGTGTACTTAGAACCATTGTTACAGATAGTACTTTAGATGACAGGAATGGTGTACTTAGAATCATTGTTACAGATAGTACTTTAGATGACAGGAATGGTGTACTTAGAATCATTGTTACAGATAGTACTTTAGATGACAGGAATGGTGTACTTAGAATCATTTTTACAAATAGTACTTTAGATGACAGGAATGGTGTACTTAGAATCATTGTTACAGATAGTACTTTAGATGACAGGAACGGTGTACTTAGAATCATTGTTACAAATAGTACTTTAGATGACAGGAATGGTGTACTTAGAATCATTGTTACAAATAGTACTTTAGATGACAGGAATGAAGTACTTAGAATCATTGTTACAGATAGTACTTTAGATGACAGGAATGGTGTACTTAGAATCATTGTTACAGATAGTACTTTAGATGACAGGAATGGTGTACTTAGAATCATTGTTACAGATAGTGCTTTAGATGACAGTAATGGTTTACTTAGAATCATTGTTACAGATAGTACTTTAGATGACAGGAATGGTGTACTTAGAATCATTGTTACAGATAGTGCTTTAGATGACAGGAATGGTGTACTCAGAATCATTGTTACAGATAGTGCTTTAAATGACAGGAATGGTGTACTTAGAATCATTGTTACAGATAGTGCTTTAGATGACAGGAATGGTGTACTCAGAATCATTGTTACAAATAGTACTTTAGATGACAGGAATGGTGTACTTAGAATCATTGTTACAGATAGTGCTTTAGATGACAGGAATGGTGTACTTAGAATCATTGTTACAGATAGTACTTTAGATGACAGTGATGGTTTACTCAGAATCATTGTTACAGATAGTACTTTAGATGACAGTGATGGTTTACTCAGAATCATTGTTACAGATAGTACTTTAGATGACAGTGATTGTTTACTCAGAATCATTGTTACAGATAGTACTTTAGATGACAGTGATGGTGTACTTAGAATCATTGTTACAGATAGTACTTTAGATGACAGTGATGGTGTACTTAGAATCATTGTTACAGATAGTACTTTAGATGGCAGTGATGGTGTACTTAGAATCATTGTTACAGATAGTACTTTAGATGACATGAATGGTGTACTTAGAATCATCGTTACAGATAGTACTTTAGATGACATGAATGGTGTACTTAGAATCATTGTTACAGATAGTACTTTAGATGACATGAATGGTGTACTTAGAATCATTGTTACAGATAGTACTTTAGATTACATGAATGGTGTACTTAGAATCATTGTTACAGATAGTACTTTAGATGACATGAATGGTGTACTTAGAATCATTGTTACAGATAGTACTTTAGATGACAGTAATGGTTTACTTAGAATCATTGTTACAGATAGTACTTTAGATGACAGGAATGGTGTACTTAGAATCATTGTTACAGATAGTACTTTAGATGACATGAATGGTGTACTTAGAATCATTGTTACAGATAGTACTTTAGATGACAGTGATGGTTTAATTAGAATCATTGTTACAGATAGTACTTTAGATGACAGGAATGGTGTACTTAGAATCATTGTTACAGATAGTACTTTAGATGACATGAATGGTGTACTTAGAATCATTGCTACAGATAGTACTTTAGATGACAGTGATGGTTTACTTAGAATCATTGTTACAGATAGTACTTTAGATGACAGTGATGGTTTACTTAGAATCATTGTTACAGATAGTACTTTAGATGACAGTGGTGGTTTACTTAGAATCATTGTTACAGATAGTACTTTAGATGACAGTAATGGTTTACTTAGAATCATTGTTACAGATAGTACTTTAGATGACAGTGATGGTGTACTTAGAATCATTGTTACAGATAGTACTTTAGATGACAGTGATGGTTTACTTAGAATCATTGTTACAGATAGTACTTTAGATGACAGTGATGGTTTACTTAGAATCATTGTTACAGATAGTACTTTAGATGACAGTGATGGTTTACTTAGAATCATTGTTACAGATAGTACTTTAGATGACAGTAATGGTTTACTTAGAATCATTGTTACAGATAGTACTTTAGATGACAGTAATGGTTTACTTAGAATCATTGTTACAGATAGTACTTTAGATGACAGTGATGGTGTACTTAGAATCATTGTTACAGATATTACTTTAGATGACAGTAATGGTTTACTTAGAATCATTGTTACAGATAGTACTTTAGATGACAGTGATGGTTTACTTAGAATCATTGTTACAGATAGTACTTTAGATGACAGTAATGGTTTACTTAGAATCATTGTTACAGATAGTACTTTAGATGACAGTAATGGTGTACTTAGAATCATTGTTACAGATAGTACTTTAGATGACAGTAATGGTTTACTTAGAATCATTGTTACAGATAGTACTTTAGATGACAGTAATGGTGTACTTAGAATCATTGTTACAGATAGTACTTTAGATGACAGTAATGGTTTACTTAGAATCATTGTTACAGATAGTACTTTAGATGACAGTGATGGTGTACTTAGAATCATTGTTACAGATAGTACTTTAGATGACAGTAATGGTTTACTTAGAATCATTGTTACAGATAGTACTTTAGATGACAGTGATGGTGTACTTAGAATCATTGTTACAGATAGTACTTTAGATGACAGTGATGGTGTACTTAGAATCATTGTTACAGATAGTACTTTAGATGACAGTAATGGTTTACTTAGAATCATTGTTACAGATAGTACTTTAGATGACAGTGATGGTGTACTTAGAATCATTGTTACAGATAGTACTTTAGATGACAGTGATGGTGTACTTAGAATCATTGTTACAGATAGTACTTTAGATGACAGTGATGGTGTACTTAGAATCATTGTTACAGATAGTACTTTAGATGACAGTGATGGTGTACTTAGAATCATTGTTACAGATAGTACTTTAGATGACAGTAATGGTTTACTTAGTATCATTGTTACAGATAGTACTTTAGATGACAGTGATGGTTTACTTAGAATCATTGTTACAGATAGTACTTTAGATGACAGTAATGGTTTACTTAGAATCATTGTTACAGATAGTACTTTAGATGACAGTAATGGTGTACTGAGAATCATTGTTACAGATAGTACTTTAGATGACAGTAATGGTTTACTTAGAATCATTGTTACAGATAGTACTTTAGATGACAGTAATGGTGTACTTAGAATCATTGTTACAGATAGTACTTTAGATGACAGTAATGGTTTACTTAGAATCATTGTTACAGATAGTACTTTAGATGACAGTGATGGTGTACTTAGAATCATTGTTACAGATAGTACTTTAGATGACAGTAATGGTTTACTTAGAATCATTGTTACAGATAGTACTTTAGATGACAGTGATGGTGTACTTAGAATCATTGTTACAGATAGTACTTTAGATGACAGTGATGGTGTACTTAGAATCATTGTTACAGATAGTACTTTAGATGACAGTGATGGTGTACTTAGAATCATTGTTACAGATAGTACTTTAGATGACAGTAATGGTGTACTTAGAATCATTGTTACAGATAGTACTTTAGATGACAGTGATTGTGTACTTAGAACCATTGTTACAGATAGTACTTTAGATGAAAGTAATGGTTACTTAGAATCATTGTTACAGATAGTACTTTAGATGACAGTAATGGTTTACTTAGAATCATTGTTACAGATAGTACTTTAGATGACATGATGGTGTACTTAGAATCATTGTTACAGATAGTACTTTAGATGACAGTGATGGTGTACTTAGAATCATTGTTACAGATAGTACTTTAGATGACAGTGATGGTGTACTTAGAATCATTGTTACAGATAGTACTTTAGATGACAGTAATGGTTTACTTAGAATCATTGTTACAGATAGTACTTTAGATGACAGTAATGGTGTACTTAGAATCATTGTTACAGATAGTACTTTAGATGACAGTAATGGTTTACTTAGAATCATTGTTACAGATAGTACTTTAGATGACAGTAATGGTGTACTTAGAATCATTGTTACAAATAGTACTTTAGATAAAAGTAATGGTTTACTTAGAATCATTGTTACAGATAGTACTTTAGATGACAGTGATGGTGTACTTAGAATCATTGTTACAGATAGTACTTTAGATGACAGTAATGGTTTACTTAGAATCATTGTTACAGATAGTACTTTAGATGACAGTGATGGTGTACTTAGAATCATTGTTACAGATAGTACTTTAGATGACAGTGATGGTGTACTTAGAATCATTGTTACAGATATTACTTTAGATGACAGTGATGGTTTACTTAGAATCATTGTTACAGATAGTACTTTAGATGACAGTGATGGTGTACTTAGAATCATTGTTACAGATAGTACTTTAGATGACAGTGATGGTGTACTTAGAATCATTGTTACAGATAGTACTTTAGATGACAGTGATGGTGTACTTAGAATCATTGTTACAGATAGTACTTTAGATGACAGTAATGGTTTACTTAGAATCATTGTTACAGATAGTACTTTAGATGACAGTGATGGTGTACTTAGAATCATTGTTACAGATAGTACTTTAGATGACAGTGATGGTGTACTTAGAATCATTGTTACAGATAGTACTTTAGATGACAGTGATGGTGTACTTAGAATCATTGTTACAGATAGTACTTTAGATGACAGTGATGGTGTACTTAGAATCATTGTTACAGATAGTACTTTAGATGACAGTGATGGTGTACTTAGAATCATTGTTACAGATAGTACTTTAGATGACAGTGATGGTGTACTTAGAACCATTGTTACAGATAGTACTATAGATGACAGTGATGGTGTACTTAGAACCATTGTTACAGATATTACTTTAGATGACAGTGATGGTTTACTTAGAATCATTGTTACAGATAGTACTTTAGATGACAGTGATGGTGTACTTAGAATCATTGTTACAGATAGTACTTTAGATGACAGTGATGGTGTACTTAGAATCATTGTTACAGATAGTACTTTAGATGACAGTGATGGTGTACTTAGAACCATTGTTACAGATAGTACTTTAGATGACAGTGATGGTGTACTTAGAATCATTGTTACAGATAGTACTTTAGATGACAGTAATGGTGTACTTAGAATCATTGTTACAGATAGTACTTTAGATGACAGTGATGGTGTACTTAGAATCATTGTTACAGATAGTACTTTAGATGACAGTAATGGTGTACTTAGAACCATTGTTACAGATAGTACTTTAGATGACAGGAATGGTGTACTTAGAATCATTGTTACAGATAGTACTTTAGATGACAGTAATGGTGTACTTAGAATCATTGTTACAGATAGTACTTTAGATGACAGTGATGGTGTACTTAGAACCATTGTTACAGATAGTACTTTAGATGACAGTGATGGTGTACTTAGAATCATTGTTACAGATAGTACTTTAGATGACAGTGATGGTGTACTTAGAACCATTGTTACAGATAGTACTTTAGATGACAGTGATGGTGTACTTAGAACCATTGTTACAGATAGTACTTTAGATGACAGGAATGGTGTACTTAGAATCATTGTTACAGATAGTACTTTAGATGACAGTGATGGTGTACTTAGAACCATTGTTACAGATAGTACTTTAGATGACAGTAATGGTGTACTTAGAATCATTGTTACAGATAGTACTTTAGATGACAGTGATGGTGTACTTAGAACCATTGTTACAGATAGTACTTTAGATGACAGTGATGGTGTACTTAGAACCATTGTTACAGATAGTACTTTAGATGACAGTGATGGTGTACTTAGAATCATTGTTACAGATAGTACTTTAGATGACAGTGATGGTGTACTTAGAATCATTGTTACAGATAGTACTTTAGATGACAGGAATGGTGTACTTAGAATCATTGTTACAGATAGTGCTTTAGATGACAGTGATGGTTTACTTAGAATCATTGTTACGGTCAGAATATTTCAGCTCAAAATTTTAAATGTTCCGTGTGTGTAGGGATCGATTTAACAGCTATCAACATTTAGAAAGTGATACAAGTTTTTCAAAGGGTATTTACACATTTTTGTCAAGGTCATTTACACACATTTTTGTATTCTTTTTGTCAAGGTTATTTACACACATTTTTGTCAAGGTCATTTACACACATATTTTCAAGTTTCATTTTACCACATACTCATTAAAACAGTTTATCTTTTTGTCGTGCAACAGTCCAGGTCTTTGATGATAACTCCTTTCACTTAACACAGCTGTTAACAAGCCTGAACTCTTAAACCAGTAATTGAATTCAAACACAGACGACACTTCAGCATCAAATACAAATCTTTGCCTTTTCATTTTTTAAAAAAAATTATTTTTTTTTAAAACACTAAAGGTAAAAATTTGTTCTGCCATAATTCATGCTTGTATTTTGGAAACGAAAACTGAACAATGTCTTTTTTTAAACCGCTCTCAAGTTCAACGCCAAATTGGTTGCCATACATCATCACTAACACAAACAATGACTTAGGATTTCACATATTTAATAAATGACTTACTTAATATAAACGTCACTCACCAAATCACCTTCCAATTGTCACAATATGTTTGTGTCATCACAAGGTCATAAACCACTTTTAAATTTACTGCCTTTGTACAGGAATATACATTAACAATGCTTTTTTTTTAAGCTTTCTAATTAAATACATAATATATAAGACAACCTGATGAATTGTTCAATTAACAACGACTTACTTACATATTTACTATCAAAATGTAGGCAGTAACTGACTTACATATTTACTATCAAAATGTAGGCAGTAACTGACTTACATATTTACTATCAAAATGTAGGCAGTAACTGACTTACATATTTACTATCAAAATGTAGGCAGTAACTGACTTACATATTTACTATCAAAATGTAGGCAGTAACTGACTTACATATTTACTATCAAAATGTAGGCAGTAACTGACTTACATATTTACTATCAAAATGTAGGCAGTAACTGACTTACATATTTACTATCAAAATGTAGGCAGTAACTGACTTACATATTTACTATCAAATGTAGGCAGTAACTGACTTACATATTTACTATCAAAATGTAGGCAGTAACTGACTTACATATTTACTATCAAAATGTAGGCAGTAACTGACTTACATATTTACTATCAAAATGTAGGCAGTAACTGACTTACATATTTACTATCAAAATGTAGGCAGTAACTGACTTACAAGCACATTAACAGACACAAACTGAGTTAATGTTTTTAGATACATTGTTTATGTCTTTGTTGTACACTGTCTTACCATTATTTTTAAAAAAGAGCAAATTAAATGTTGTACATACGTGAAGTCTTGTGTCGCTTGAAATGGTCAACAGATGATGGCCATCACTTAATATTAGACTAATGATTACATGAAGTCATTTGACATGCTTCGTTACAATCTAACAAACAAGATAAGTTTAAATAATCTATTTTTGTTACCACGTTAATTGGATTTTCCAAAAAATTACATTTGTTTTAAATAGTGCCTTATGATTTGCAAACTTATTATAAGGATTTAGTTGGTCATTTAAAAAAGATTTTTTAAAAAAAATGGTTGGTTTTGTTTTTTGTTATCGGAGTGACATATATAGAAGGTGTGTAAATTAAACTGTTTACCAAACTTGTCTAGCAAATCTGAACTTAAGTTATGCACTTATCTACTGGTGATCATAATTATTTCTTACACTTATATCCCCGTACCTATGTTTTTTCGAGTAACTTTCAAAACGTCAGAAGTCATTAATGGTGGCCTAAGGTTCTTTGTTACGGTCACGACGCTATATAACAGTACTGGTGGCCTTAGAATAATTGTAACGGTCAGTACTTTAGTTCATTGGTCCCCAATCTTTTTATCACCGTGGACCGGTCAAAGGTTGATAATTTTACTGCGGCCCACTGACCAAGGGGAGGGGGTGGGATGGGTATTGGGAGGCGGCGTTTATACAAGTATTTTATATTGTTTTGATTTGGTAGTTTTCATTGTATTGCACATAAAAATGTCTTTAAAAATCAAATACAATTACACACAAAAAGTAATTAAAAATGGTTTAATATTTTAACTTTTTAAAACGTGAAATCAATAAGAACCATGACCTTATTTCTGAGCAACGAGACGGTACAATCTGGTGATAATAGGAGATAATGACACCCGAAGGGTGCTGCTTATGTCCAGTTTATTCCGTAATTTTGTTTTATTTGCTTTCACTGCAGAAACCCCGCTTCACACATATAAGATGGAAATGGCACTAGGGATTTAATTGATATGGTGGCAATCTCGGGATAATCCGCGATGACTTTAATCCAGAAGACTGGAAAAGTTTGTCTTCTCGAAAGTAGTTTTTTTTCCGCACCCTATTGCAATCTGGAGTAGTTGAACTTATTTTTTGCACAGACATCTAAGACACGCCTGGTTTTCTGTGTTTGTGAAGTAGCGCTCATATTATTCTAAAAGCAAAGAAATGTGATCGTGCACCAATTGCGAAATGAATGCTCAGGTTCAGTCTCGTTAGAATGTCCGCTAATATTTGAACACTATTCTTATTGCCTATGTTCATGCACCACCCCCACAACTCAAGGTTGGCAGCTACTTTGTCTGCAATCATGATAACAGTTGTCATTTTCCCTTTTAAAGGACGGATTGAGTTCATTGAGCTGGCTGAATATGTCACACAAGTAAGTCAATTTTGCGACTCATACCTTGTCACTGAAATGTGCTGCCAGTGGTGACTTCTTTTCTGAGAGAAATCTTAGCAATGGCTCTCGTAATTCAAATAATCTGGTTAATGAATTTCCTCTGGATGACCATCTTATTTCTGTGTTAAAAAGAGGGCATCTGTCCGTTGCGTTAATATCCCTAACGAAGCTGCTAAACAGGCGTGAGTTAAGCCCGTGTGTTTTGATGTGGTTCATAATTTTAACATCAATGAATACACTTTTTAATTCCGGAGACAATTTTCGGCTTGCCATTTCCCTTTGAATGATATAATGACAATGCGTAGATTCATTCTTGTGTGCAAAAGTGTGCTCGACAAAAGAGTCGCCGAAATAAGAGTGCAAAAAATTGATTGTAAGTGGATGTCCGATCTGCGCTGTGTACTCGATATTCGTATGACGGCGTGTCCCTAAACTGGTTACAAGCTATTGCATCTGGTATGGAAATACGCACAATCCGGAGAGAAGTCGGAGTTTCTTTCTCCTAGATGAACTACCAGCCAAGGTTAACGAGCATCATCTACCCGTAGGAGTCCTAGTGGGAGCTGAGTAAACTCGGGGCCCTTGCCAGCAGCAGGAATCGAACCCGTGACCGATTTTTAGGGTCTCGGTACCACAGCCACAGTGCACTATCACTTAGACCAGCGTGCTTATATATATACACGTATATATACAAATATTAACGAAAAACACTTTTTTAAAATATAAGATTGAAATATAAAAATACAAGCATTTGTGACTGCTTACTAGTTAAATAAAGAGCAGAATCATAAGAGTTTAAACTAAACCTTTTCAAAATGAGAAATATTTATAAGTATTTCTTAATATAACCCCCTTTCCAGTCCATGACGGACTATGGGGCAAATGAAGTAGCGTTCAAAAGTATTATTTAGCCACCACTAACGAGCAAGGATTTGTGTGGCCAGCACAATGCCCCGGAGGCAATGCCAGCACCGAGAATGGAACCCGCGACGCTGTTCTACCTCAATTCGGCATTCTAGCACGCTACCGCTAGACCACAGCAAACGTAATATTCATAGTTTCATTATTATTATTATTTTTTTGGTTTCATGATATGTTTTGATTTTTTTTTAATATTCTCCACCCACCAGTTGACGTGTCGCAATTATAATATCCATGTTGCATTAACGTATATACCCGGCTAATATATTTGAAGAAATTTAATATTATTTTAAAAGTACTTCATTGTATTGAGAAATGCTCTTTTGAAACGTAACTACATACACGTTTTAAAAACTAAGTTTTTTGAATGGTGTAAAATTTTAAACTTTAACAACTAAATTTTTTAAAATGATTTCTTAATTGGAAGCGTATGTCTGTCGCTTGCAGTGGCGTAGCTAGGGGGGGGGGCGGTGGGGGCGGTCCGCCCCGGGCGGCACACGATTTGGGGGCGGCATTTGGGGCATTTGAAAAGTACAGCCCTTTCGGACAACCGCCCATTTTCTTTTGAAAGAGGAAAACCCGGGTGAAAATAAAATATTCGTACTTTCGAGTCGTAATTAACAGATTCTCAAGACATTTTTTTATTACATACTATTTGTTATAACTAACGCATAACCGTTAAGAAATTTAAAATCGTTTAAAAATTGTATCGATTTGTTTTGAAAATTAAGCGGTATACATCACAGATGACGCTTTTTATAAGAAAACAACACAAAGAACACATCACTGCTGGACCGAATATACTATTAATATCGCCGCGTCAGTTATTGCGTGGATTTTCGACATGCACAGAATGATACGCGAAAAAGTACCCACATGGCATTGTGGTTCAAATATTGTGTTTAACTTGCAAGTAGTAATTTATATTACTGTTTAAGTTTCAGAAAATTATTCTAAGGTAATTTATTAAAAATTATTTTTTGTTTTTCTTTTTGTTTGTTTTTTTCATTAAAGTAGCACAAACAAAATGTGTGTGTTTCATTAAAATACGTTTATTCACTAAAACTTTTATGCATTTCCTATTAAAGTAATGTTTAGATAGTTTGAATTAGTCTATTTTAGTGAAAATTATTACGATTTTTCACAAGAAAGATTAATCGCGA
This sequence comes from Ampullaceana balthica, assembly GCA_944989445.1. Classification (NCBI taxonomy): domain Eukaryota; kingdom Metazoa; phylum Mollusca; class Gastropoda; family Lymnaeidae; genus Ampullaceana; species Ampullaceana balthica. The sequence goes on along the minus strand of CALYLW010001634.1, from coordinate 125,428 downwards.
TTGTTGTTTTTTCCCCCAAATTTTGCATAATGGTGAAAATTTGTTAAGATCGTGGATGGTGTATTCACCATTGAAGAAAATTATATATTGTTTTTGCTGTCAACTGTTTGATGATTTTTTCCAATCAAATTTTAACACGGAAAATAGTTTTAACAAATAGTAGAAATTTAATCTCAAAATAAGTCAACACGAGTTGAGACTACTGAATAAGTCAACATGAGTTGAGTCTACTGCAGATTCGATCATTTTCCCAATGGAAGGAATTAGAAATAAGAATTGGACATGGTGCAACTTTTGATAATCTACAACAACAGAATATTGATAAAGAAATAAGAAAAAATGAAAGGAAATTCCCACAATACTTGATATAATTAGATTCTTAGCTAAACAAAATTTGGCGTTATGAGGTCATCGTGAAAGTATTCATGAGGAAGACATCAATTCAATTGAAAATATAGGACATTTTCTAGAGCTTTTGGACTTGTTGGCCAAGTACGACCCAGTATTATGTGAACATTTAGTACAAATTAAGATGGGTAATAAATATAGTGTCTCCTATTTGTGGAAAATGATTCAAAATGAATTCATAGACCTATTGAGAGGTGCAGCGAGAAAAACAATAATGGACCAATTAAAGCAAGCTAAAAACTTTTGTATGATATTTGACAGCTCTCCAGATATTTCCCACAAATATTAAACTAGTCAAATTAAAAGATACGTAGTTATTGATGTTGGCGAAGTTAAAGTTGTAGAATCGTTTATTTACTTTGTAGAAAATAAAAGAAACGCCAAGTTAGAAGGGAAAAACATGTGAGTGGGGAAAATTCACAAGACGTGGTCCTATCTTTAGAACATGAAGTACAACGAGAAATGTTTTAATCCATGGATCGAATTATAAAGGAATTAAAAGAACTCTTTGATCAGTTGCATGTCCATGTAAGAAAATATTCGTGTATAATCCCATGTAACCAACTAAGTGAGAAATTGAATGTCAAATAAATGATTTTATATTTATTGACATTGATAAAGAACAGTTCCATAATGAAAGAAAAATGATCCAGGTTTTGTGGCTGTACCTATACTACAAAAAGAGGCATTGCGTTGGGAAAATGGAGGAAAAGGCCCGCTTGTCGTATTAGTTTATAAATAAAGCTTAAATATATTGTTTTCATTGCACAATTTGTTTGTGTATTTTGTATTATAAGAATTTTTATAACAATTATTGTTATCAGTGTCGCTATTTGTGAAAGGAGCTTCTCCAAACTGAAGTTGATAAAAAAAATTATCTTCGTTCCACAATGAGTGCATGATTTAAGACAGGGGTTGGGAAACCATGGCTTGCGAGCCAGATGTGGCTCTATTGATGGCTGCATCTGGCTCTCAGACAAATATTCGACTATTCTTTTAAAAAAAACGTTTATTCAGATTCCTTTGAATTGCATAAACAATGAACAGCATAAAAATGATATTAAAAAGAATTAAGAGACATAATTATGGAACTTTTAGTGTTGAAATTACACAAAATGCACACATTTACTTGAATTTTTAGTTTTAAAAATAATGTATGGTTCTCTCAGACAAAAAGTTTCCTGACCCTTGATTTAAGACTACAAAATCTTGCAATATTGTCCATAGAACAAAATATAACAAATTATTTAAATTTTGATAGCATAATACACGATTTTTCTGCTATGAAAGTTAGGAAAATAAATGAATAAATAATATGTTTACATACTAATGTACACAATTTGTTTGTAAAAATATAATTAAATCATTTATTTATAAATACAAAATAAAAGCATACTGATTGGTAATTTAATTTTTTGGTGTAAATTTGGAATACGTTTGTCTTATGGGGGGGGGTGGGGTTGAAACCTCAGTAGCCTAACTTTCTTGAAACCTTTTAAAAAAAGTATCTCGTATTTTTATAAAAATATGTTTTTATAGGTATAACATCTTATTGCTAACTTAAATATGGCATTCAATGGTAGAAATGTTTGCAACCTTTACTTTGTTTCAATTACAATTATTTATTTATGTTTATTAATTTATAAAAAAACATGATACTATATACTTAGAAAGGGCGGCAAATTGGAGTCCGCCCCGGGCGGCAAAAGGTCTAGCTACGCCACTGTGTATATGATTGGTCATGTCTACTCAGTGGCGTCACTGGGGGGTGCGGGAGGGGGCAGGCCGCCCCGGGTGACACCCATCAGGGGTGACAACCAAGCCTAAAATTTTCTGTGTACGATTTTATGTCAGAAAAAAAGAAGACACATTGTTTTTCATCTAGAAAGAAATTGAGAAATACAATGAAATACGTTTAAACCGAAAACATTCTAATAAAATAAAATATCAGTTAACAGGCAATAATAAAACGTCTCCACAAACTACCATAAAACTATTTAGGAAAAAAAGGGGAAAAAAGCCGCACAATTAAAAAAAAAGTTGGAAGTTCCTATAGTTTATAGTACATGGATGTACATTTACAACAGTTCCTATAGTTTATAGTACATGGATGTACATTTACAACAGTTCCTATAGTTTATAGTACATGGATGAACATTTACAACAGTTCCTATAGTTTATAGTACATGGATGTACATTTACAACAGTTCCTATAGTTTATAGTACATGGATGTACATTTACAACAGTTCCTATAGTTTATAGTACATGGATGTACATTTACAACAGTTCCTATAGTTTATAGTACATGGATGTACATTTACAACAGTTCCTATAGTTTATAGTACATGGATGTACATTTACAACAGTTCCTATAGTTTATAGTACATGGATGTACATTTACAACAGTTCCTATAGTTTATAGTACATGGATGATACATTTACAACAGTTCCTATAGTTTATAGTACATGGATGTACATTTACAACAGTTCCTATAGTTTATAGTACATGGATGTACATTTACAACAGTTCCTATAGTTTATAGTACATGGATGTACATTTACAACAGTTCCTATAGTTTATAGTACATGGATGTACATTTACAACAGTTCCTATAGTTTATAGTACATGGATGTACATTTACAACAGTTCCTATAGTTCATAGTACATGGATGGACATTTACAACAGTTCCTATAGTTTATAGTACATGGATGTACAATATAATGTCAGTACTAAGAAGGATTTCTATTTTATTCCAGTTCTTCCCAACAATTTGTAAACCACAGGAATATATATTTATATTTATTTATTAGGGCTGCGGAAATTAACGATTTATTTATCGATTAATCGTTAATTTTTTTTAACGTTTAAATTTTTTTAACGATTAATCGATCCACCACTTATAAATATACTGGAATTAAAAAAGTGAAACATTTTTTTCCGATAAATATAAAATCATTTCCGGACGAGTACATGAACATTTTGGTTTTAAACTATTTACTGACTTGAGTGTTTAAAATGTTGATAAAGATTATTGTGTCCATTGAGAGAAATCGTTTGCCTACCGTGTCTAAGCTTCGTTGGTTCATGTGCAAAGTTAAAAAAAACAAATCGTGTGTATATCATACAGAATCTGACTGCGATGAAGGCATTTGCCGACACGTCTACTGTTGTGTTAGTTATAATAAAGCTTAAATTTATTGTTTGCATTGCACAATTTGTTTGTGTATTTTGTAATTTGCAAAGTTGCACAACGTCCATTTTTTGTGCAATAGTTTACAAAATTTGCTGCGTGGTGATTCTAAACTGGCGTCGGTCAAATATCTGCACAGCCGCGCTGCTAAAAGGGAACATTGCTAACATGGTTCTAAACCTTTGCTTGCCTATCACCTGCAAACCAAACATCCACTACAGTATCGGAAAGTTCAGCGTTGTTGGTTAAAAGATGTCATATAAAGAAGACATTACAGTGTTATTTGGATTTTTGACTAGTATGTTTAATAAGTGTAAATTATGACACCATAAATTTCAATTTTTGGCTTTAATCGAAATTAACGATTAATTAATCGTTAAATTTTTTAAAGTTAACGATTAATTTTAAATTAATCGGTAACAGCCCTAATATATATATATATATATATAGTTTAATAATTGTGCTGTTATTTGCTTTGTTTTTAGACCATATGTATTAAATTTAGCTATTAAATGTTATTGCACGATAAAATTACAACAAATCCTATATAGAGTAAGTTACCGCCTCGCGAACGCTATGTCGTAGCGAACACTATTTCATAAAGCGTTCTCTGTATTTTTATTTTCCGTCTAACACGAAAACGAACACCCGTAAGTCGAAAGTAGTTCTTTTTTCAATATCATTTCATCGTTTCGTTTGCAGGGACTCACTATTTTGTGAGTAAATGTGCGTAAACATTTTGATCCTTGCACCGTGCATGCTGTCAGCGTCCCTAGGAAGAACGAAGTTGATTTCCGGGTTAAGACTACTTTTCCTGTTCGCTTTGGTAAACACAATTGTTTGGTATTGCATCATCACTTAGAAATAGATCAGTAACCACGCTGTTATACTTTACAATGATTTTAAATAGCAATGTTCGTTTTGAAGGGGTGTTCGCGACGAAGTAAGTTTAACGTTGGATTTTACCTCGTACCGAACACTTTTATTCTGCAGAAAAATTTAGTTAAATATTTGTTTTATTGTAGGATATTACTTCGTTGCGAACACTTTTTCATGCAGGAAAATTAAGCTAAAGATCTAGGTCTAGTCTATAGATCTATCTAGACTCCTATTTTATATTTGAATGAAAATTTTAATAGAATCTACAATATAATTATATTTCAGATTTAAAGCCATGTCTAGCATACGAACAAAACAGAGCTCAGAAGTAATCAATGCGGCATTGGCTAGTATTAGGGAAAAGCGGCTCTCTATTAGAAAAGCTTCGAATGAGTTTGGCATTCCACTTGCCACTCTTCACGACAAACTTACAGGCAAGCGGCCTGTCATAGCCTATGCACAGACCCTCCTCACGCCAGAAGAGGAGGTCAAATTAGCTAAATGGCTAATAGAGCTAGCCAAGCGAGGCTTTAGAAAAACTGGCGATGAGGTGAGGCAAATCGCCAAACAATTCTTAAATACCAGGAATTGTACTTCAAAGAGCAAAACCGAAATGCCAACATCATCATGGCTATATAATTTTTTTAAACGCCATCCTGAATTGACACTGCGTACTCCCCAATCACTAGGAAAGGAGAGAGCCCTGGTTACAATAAAAGCTATTGAAAAGTGGTTTAATGATTTAAAATGGTGTGTTGACAGCATTGACCCCAGTCTACTTAGTGACCCCACTCGCATTTACAATGCAGACGAAACAGGCTTTTCTTTTGATGCCAAAAGCAGGAAGGTCATCGCATGCAGGGGGTCGAAACATGTGTACAATGTTACTGCAGGTGTGAAGTCACAAGTGACAGTTCTTGCATGTGCCAGCGCAAGTGGACACTTCCTCAGTCCCCTGTTAATATACCCCTACAAGAGAATACCGTCCAAAAATTTATTAGATCACTTCCCAGAGGCATTCCTACAAGTGTCTGATAATGGCTGGATTACAGCACAGATTTTTTATTCTTGGCTAAGAGATAGCTTTATTCCAGCCACAGCCCATGTACAGAAGCCTGTAGTTCTACTGGTAGACGGTCACAGTAGCCACACTGCACTGGTTGAGACATCACAGCTATGTCATGACAACCATATAGTGTTATATTGTTTGTTGCCGCATGCGAGTCACTTGATTCAGCCACTCGATCAAGCTTTTTTTGGTGCAATCAAACCAGCTTGGTCAGACGCCATACGACACCATATAAGTGAGCATGGGGAGGGAGTAAATCTGGAGAGCTTTGCCAAAGTTTTAAAGCCAGTATGGCTAAAGGCCACAACACCTTCCATTGCTGCACAAAGTTTTAAAGCAGCTGGAATACTACCATATGATCCATATAGAATTCTGCAATCCCCGAAGCTTGGTCCTAGTGCTGTATTCGGCTCAACACCATTGGGAATTCATAATGTTGCCCAACCCACCAACAGCAATAAAGTCCCTACGAAAGTCGACCCTTTTATCAAAAAACCACCTGCACACCATAAATGACAACAAATTGATTGAGTCCCAGCCAATCTCAAACGATACCCAAGCAATCATCGAGGCACAACACATAGAATCCGACACAGTAGCATACCACTGAAACACAGCGAATTGAATCTTACACAGTAACAATCACTGAGACACAGCCAATAGAAATTTACACCGAAGCAATCATTGAGACACAACCAATCGAATCTTACACACAGGCACTCATTGAGACAAAACCGATTGTGAATGAAACACAAGTAATCACCCAGACCATTATACAGGAAAACAGCCCATTTGAGAATGAAAATAAGTCTATCATTGACAAATCTTCCCTACCAGAATCATTACCTGCATATCCCCACCACCAAAGTCCAATTTGTCTGCTGCACAACTTAAAGCACTCCATGACTATTCAAACTTTGTTATATGATGAAATGGGTCGCAACCAATTTAATAAATTTTTTCTGTCAACTGACAATGACAAGTACTGCAGGAGACAACCTTATCAAAGAGGAAGGAGAGAAATTTATCAAGTTTCAAGCCTTAGCTGTGGGGCTAATAGAAACGTGCAGTCTAGAAGAACCCAAAAACTGCACAGTCAAAGCTAACTTGACAGTAGATGACACTTTGAAGCTGCCTGCTTTTGTTAGAAGGAATAAAAACAAGAAGAAAACAGCAAATGCTCCAACCATGCCAAACTTGGTCAGTGGAGAAGAGTTTAGAGAAGCATTAAAAAATGAAAATAGCAGACAAAGAACAAATAGAAAAAAATAAACTGAAAAGAAAGATCGAGAGGGAAGAAAGCAAAAAGATAAAGGATGCACAAAAAGAGGCTACAAAAAGGAAAAGAGAGCAAGAAAGGGAAGAAAAAAGACGCAAGAGAGAAGAAGAGCAGATTAAAAAAAAGAAAATAGTGGAGTCCAAGAAAGTAAAGAAGTATCCAGTAATAGATCTATCTGATAGCAGCAGTGAGGACCCACAGTTGGTTCAAACAATGGAGCTTGACATCGCTGCAGATGACGATACTTTAGATAAAGAAGAGAATCTCTTGTTGGAAGGAATTTGTCATGGGTGCAAAAAAGGGGGAGGGACAGAGGTTTGGGTCCAATGTGATGTGTGTGATGGCTGGTGGCATGCACAGTGCACGAAAAATTGTGCATCTTTGAAGCAAGGCACTTTTGTGTGCACTGTTTGCTGCCCTGACTAGACTATAGATTATAGATCTACCTATAGTATTATTTTGTATATATAGATCTAAGTGATTCGGGCTCTAATTTCTTTAATAAACGTTTATTACATTATTATTGACATCTCCAGTGTTATTTATTGACTCTATTAACTAAAAATTGATTCTTTGATGATTTTTGTTTTGTGTCTGCTTTGAGGTAAAAGTGTCTGCTTTGAAGTAAATTAAGCAAAAAAGTGTTCGGCAGGCGGTAGCTAACTGGGTCAGCTAAATTGGACTTTACACTCTAACCCCGCGTAGTAATACAACAATGCTGTGTCATTATAGTAGCCTTGTTGTCATACTACTTGTAGGTACTTTCGTTTTTACCTTGTGTCGAACGGTTTAGTAACTAGGGCATGAAAGCCAAAAATGGTGCTATTTTTAGCGTATGACGTTCGCGAGGTGGTAAATTACTCTAATAATAGGACATTTTTCTGTTGTGTCATTGATAGCGATTGGTCCCTTAAACTCCTACAGACTCCTAGAACCAATTACTGTCAGAGAGAAATTAAATCTCATTCACATATTGAACAAATAGGTTGTGCTGCGGTGCCCACTTTTTTTAGGGCGCCCAAGGCGCCCAGCTTTTTCAAAAGCCCAAGTAACTAATCTTTGTATGATAAATACGAAATATTTCCTGAAATGTACACAAAGTAGTTTATAATTAACAATCCTCAAATCCTCTTTTTACATCGCTCCCTTTTCCAAAATTAAAATATGAGCTAAAACAATGACGTCATATAATATCATTTTACGCGAGAAATTTTAGAAAGCCGTGCATCAAATTACTGCACCAAAATATAACTCTTTTCGAACGTCCGCATGAAATTGGTCAATTATTAATAATAGTGTGGAGGGTGTTTAATGTTAATCTGGAAACCAAAATGATTATGATTTTTAAGTCTATATATTCAACAAAAAAAAACAGAGTGATGTCCCTCATCGTTACGGCAGGATACTTGAGGGTAAATATATATATGATGTTCAAAACTCATTATTTTTGGTGCAGTTTTTTCCAAGAGTTTATTTTGAGCGGTGTGCGTTGGGATTTGTAGTTAAACACTTTGTTTTTACGGGTTATTTAGTATAACTCTTTACAGACCGCCTTTTTATTTATTTTTTTTTGGGTGGGGGGGGTAGGGTCTCTGGACAGACCGGTGGTGTGGGGGGAGGTAGGGTCTCTGGACATACGGGGGTGAGTAATGTTGTTATAACTATAATCTATAGTATACTTGACGTGATACATAATATTAATTTATGCATAGCCAGTCGAGACGACAAGTCTCTCGACAAACTGTGGTGGAGAGGAGGTAGGGTCTCTGGACAGACCACGGTGTTGGGGGGGGGGTTAGGGTATCTGGACAGACCGCGGTGTTGGGGGGAGGTAGGGTCTCTGGACAGAACGGGGTGTTGGGGGGGTAGGGTTTCTGGAAAGACCGCGGTGTTGGGGGGAGGAAGGATCTCTGGACAGACCGCGGTGTTGGGGGGAGGTAGGGTCTCTGGAAAGACCGCGGTGTTGGGGGGAGGTAGGTTCTCTGGAAAGACCGCGGGTTTGGGGGGAGGAAGGATCTCTGGACAGACCGCGGTGTGGGGGGGAGGTAGGGTCTCTGGAAAGACCGCGGTGTGGGGGGAGGTAGGGTCTCTGGAAAGACTGCGGTGTGGGGGGAAGTAGGGTCTCTGGACAGACCGTGGTGTGGGGGGAGGTAGAGTCTCTGGACATACCGTGGGTTGGGGGGAGGTTGGGTCTCTGGAAAAACCGCGGTGTGGGGGGTAGGGTTTACTGGACAGACGGGGGTGGGTAATGTTGTGACGTCCTACCATGAACTTCACAGGTCACCCTACACTTATTCTCTTGGTATCTAAAAACCTGATGTTAACAAAACTGTTCATCGTTTATCTGTGTATGTTTCTTTGTGTTTTTTTCTTCTGATAATTAAAATATTAGAGTTGAGATCTTTAATGAAAACTAATTTTAGGTAATCTCTGAGATAATTTTATTTTATACTACAAATGTAAAAGACGCCAAAAGTTTGCAGATACGAGAAAATATCTGTAGGCCATTAACATAAGAGAACTGTTGTATCTCACAGGACCAGGTAGACACGGCTTTCCGACTCTGGTGGTAACGTCAATGCTGGACTGACCTCCACCACTATTTGTCTCAGTGGCGGCCACACTCTTACATCTTCAACAGTTGCCGCAAAGGTAGAACATGTAGTCGAGGTTGAAATAGAGCTTTCTGTTTGTGTTCTTTTCAGACAAAAGATACATTCCCGGGGCATAATAATGGTAATACTGAGTCCAGATATCTTTGCTGTATGTCATTTAAGATCATTTATAGATCAATTATATAGACCAACCTTAATGACAAAGATTTCTCAAAGGACATTAATGTCGCATTAACTTCCAAATGCATTGTTCTCTACGAAAGGAAAATTTATAAAGACAAAAAAATATTTTTTATGTATAAGCTAGAAATCTATTTCGAACATTCCGTATTGAAAACCAAATGAAATATGTCTTTTCTAATTCCTTAAATACTCATGAACTAATGGACTATCTAAACGGTTAATCGACTTCTGTAATAGCAAATCCAAACATGAAATCAATAACTAATCAAGTAACTAAGTATCATGTCTAATCCTCAAATGACTACTGAGAATACCATAAGACGAATGACAAAAAGAAAAGACTCTATAGTCCATGAAGAATATGAGCAAACGGGAATAAATTGAATTAAACTTGATCTTTAGGGTTGATAGTAAATTAACACAAAGTACGACGAATAAAGTAACGGGATCACTACTTTTTACTTTAAGTAAATACAAACAGCACTTTTCACTGACGCGTGTCAGACTGTGGATTTGGCAGTGTACCTTGAATGTGCTAAAATCAATTTTCTTATTGGACTGTTTTATATCATACAAGATAAATGAACTATACGATTAATGGTGAGCTCATGTATGACATGTGATCGTTTTGTTAATTGATACATGAATAATTAAACTTTGATTTGAAAGAAGAGATAACATAAATTAATGTTTGTAAAGTAGTTTTACAAACAAAATATGGTTGTTGTTTTTTTAATTGTTATGCATTGAATAGTTTCTTTTGAAAATATTTGTAGGTAAATCCTTCTTCACGCTTATTTCATTGCTGTATAAATAAAAGGTTATAAAAGTATAGCAAAAAAAAATCATTTTAGAGAGAAAAACACTAAATTATATAAGTACCAATTTTCCACCTAACCATTATATAAAGCATTAAAATTTTAACCTAACCACAAATAGACTTTTATAGCACTGGTTCGTCGTTAAAAATCAATCACTTTTTCTTTAATATCAATATCTGCTTTTCCTCTGTGCACTAACTTAATGTAGCTTTGCCATTGCATTCTATCTGCAGTATAGAATAATTGGTTTATTCTGGTACGCTGCCGGAGCGACGATTCAGGTAATTCAGTTTTCTACATAAAATTTTGTTATTATCTGATTGAGACTTATCCGCACTCAGTTATGTCATTCAGTGATGTTAAAGAGAGAGAGAGCGACTTACACACACATAAAGAGAAAGCGAGAGAGAGAGAGAAAGAGAGTGAGGAGAGAGAGAGAGAGAAACACAAAGAGAGAGACTTTCAGACAGGCAGACTTAAAAATTCACAGAGATAGAGAGAAACACAAAAACACATCTATAAAAAGAGATATAGAGGGAGAGAGAGAGAGAGAGAGGGAAAAAGAGAGAGACATGCAAACAGAACGAGTCAGACAGAGAGAGAGAGAGAGGGGAGGGTCATGAATTATTCAGCTGGCAACACAGACTACAATCACTGTCAGGGTATCTGGAATGACTGGGAGACTTTAAATAAACGCCATCATAGCATGTCTGAGGTCAAACTCCCATCATGATACCCATTTGAACGTATTTGATGAATCCATTTAAATGATTTAAACCAACCGGACGTGTGACCCACATGCCCGCTATCCACACACTGTGTGGCCGAGGACGGATCCGGTAGTAAATCCGCTGGAGAATCTGCTAGTGCAGGGGTCGGGAAACTTTTTGTCTGAGAGAGTCATAGACAACACATATTTTGAAAAGTAATTCTTTGAGAGCCATGCATTATGTTTAAAACTCAAAATTCAAGTAAATGTGTGCATTTTGTGTTATTTCAACACTTTAAGTACAATAATTACGTCTCTGAATTCTTTTTAATATCATTGTTATGCTGTTTTTTGATATGCAATTAATATGTAGTTCAAAGGAGTCTGGATAAAGTTTTTATTTTATATTTGAAAATCTATAGAGCCACATCTGGCTCGCGAGCCATGGTTTCCCGACCCCTATGCTAGTGGGTCCAGCGGAAAGGCACTGATTTAAGTGCACCGGAGGCGAGATTCACGGATTCATTGTTTGCAATTCATAGTCATCGAACAGCTCGGAATTAAGTGATTGAAATTTGTTGTGTTTTCTGAAGCACAAAAAATGGTCATGAACTTTTATGTTCTAAATTGTTTTATAGGTTTTATTTTCCTTTACTCAACCGGCTTTACTCATTAAAGCCGGTTGAGTAAAGGAAAATAAAACCTATAAAACAATTTAGAACATAAAAGTTCATGACCATCTAAAAAAACAACAAACCTTTCAATGAAAAAATATGTTAATAATTCTCATATAAAACATATTTTAAATACATTTTGTAAACATCTCATTTTCCTTAGGAACTCCTTGACCTGTTTGGGTTCAATTCTCCTTATAACTTAGGCAGAGGGTCACACCCAGTCATGCGGTAGGTCATGGTGTGAGCCACTAAAAACTTAAACCCAAAGACCTCCTCCGAGTCTGCCAGTGCCAAATAACGGTAACATACATATTTGTACACATTGGAGTCATCCCTTGTGACCCTTGGTGTAACCCGATGCGGTCCGCACCCCCGCACCCCCTAGTGACGCCACTGAAGATGCATTCACTGTTGGCATTTAAATATACCCGGGCAGGACCGCCCTAGAGCAGTGGTTCTCAACCTGTGGTCCGCGGACCACTACTAGCGGTCCGCGGAGATGTGTTTGGTGGTCCGCGAGCAAAGCATGAAAATTTTATTTTTTATATTTGAACACGAAAAGGTATAAATGTTGTGACATTTAGAATATATTGATTAATATCAAAATAATAATAAATTAATATAAAATATGCTTTGATTCTATGTTTACTTTTGATTATACCAAGGGCCGGGCTAACACTCCGTCTTTCCGTGCAAATGCACGGAGTAAAAAATCAAGGGGCGCAAAATTCATTTATGGAAATGTGAAGAAGTGATCCGAAAAATTAATTTAAAAAACAAGTTCCAAAAATGAGGCCATACATCCTTTTTTTAAAAAGTATATCGTATAAACATTTCCTTTTAAATAATAGACGATTCTTAACTATTATATTATAAGCAAAAATTCGAGTTTAAACCCAGGCTGCAATGAGTCTCATGACTCTACATCTCCATGACAATGAAGTTATTAAAAAATCAAACAAAACCTTCGGCTTTATAAAAAGAAACTTTAACAAATGTAATAGAGATATAAAACTAAAATGCTACCTCACTTTGGTGAGACCTGTACTAGAATATGCATCTTCTGTATGGGACCCATCCACCAAAGAAAGCATTGATAAACTAGAACAAATTCAAAAAAGAGCTGCCAGATTCATTACTGGAGAATATTCAAAACTGACAAGAATAACACCATTAGTTAAATCATTAAACCTTGAAACACTAGAGGATAGAAGAACCAAGAGCAAAGTAGTAATCATACATAAAGCAATTAATTCTAATTTAGAAATACAACACAAAGATTACTTAATACAACCCTCAGATAGACATAAGGATAAAAACACCTTTCTAATTCCGTATGCAAGAACAAACACATACAAGTTTTCATTCTTCCCGTCCGGAATTCGGCCGTGGCATGGGTTGCCTGAGGAATCCAGGAAAACCAACACTTTATCAACATTTAAATCTCTAATAACAATGCAGGACTAAACACAAACCATAGATAAGCGTAGGACGCAATAATCTTCTGTAAAGAAGGAGCGTCTGTAAACAGATAAGAAAAGATAAGATGGTGCGCCTAGGGTAAATTTATTACAAATTATAAATTGGCGCCTCCGACCATTTCCGTTTTATCCAATTTTACTATGATATAACGTTGTAAGCCTCATGTACCTTGGAGCCGGGGACATATTCACATCACTGCCCCACATTGTTACGACTTGGACCGGCGCACAGTACAGTGCTATTGTAGTCATTACATTTTTACAACCTTCCCTATTTCTATGGTACAGCTTGCCCTATTGCTATGTTACACCCTGCCCTGTTTCAGTGTTACAACCTGCCATATTTCTATACTTACAACCCGCTCTACACTATACAACTAATTGTTGTGTCTTTATTTGTCTGGATGGCGTGGCGTCCATTGTGATCACTGTCGTCCTTATTGTCGTCATTTTGGTCATGATCAAACGCCAGGTTGGAGGCTTTCTTCACACTCAAGTTGCCAGGAGCCAAGGATTCGATAACATCGCCATCGCGACACAAGAATTTTTACAACATATTTTTCAAACGATTGTCAGGACAAATAATAAAGGCCTACACATGCAGGCAGTAGTATGTGATTTGAAGAAATCGCCATATCATTGTAATTGTTGGCTCCATACATAGTTACCGTTATCTTATCAGATGCTCCTTATTAGAGTTTTAAATGTTGAAAACGTGTTGGTTTTATCCTTCGTAGTTCCAAACTACGAATCGGTTAATAAAACAGCTAATTGCCTAGTAAACTAAAATAAGTCTTTTTAGTCATCGTCTTTCAATAACTAATGATTTTTAAATCAATTTTTGCTGAGGATTATTTAAAGTATTACTATACTATCCTATTCTGGGTATTAGAATACTCAGTGATCATTATATTTTATCCCTAGTTTAGGGATCGAAATCAAGTGGCATGCCACTTATATCGCAGAAAATAACCTCATTTCTGATCCGGCGAGTTACTTTATTTTTAAAATATTTATCAAACATATTCATATTTATTTATTAGTTTACTTTTTTGCAACTTATATACTTAATAGGACCTTTTCTATATGCTGACTTAAAAAATTGTAATTACAAATATAAAGTTTATTGCACTTATGCGTAAAGAAATTTTTAGCCAATACCAATTGATTTTTTCCTGTATCATGAACTTGAAAAATGTATATTTAAATGTGGTTTAATTGTAACTAGTGAATTGCTTCCCTTTATAAGTAAAATTTCTTTAATATGTCTCGGTTTAGATAATATAATGCTCTAGGGTGGGATAACTCCCTAAGAAAAAGACCAAAACAGTGATTTGAAACTTGTTATACCGGAATTCACTTGACGTCACACTAGATTCTAGAAGGTATAATAATAGTTTTTTTACTAAGCATCAGAAATAATTTTTGAAAACGATTAGTAAAAAAGCATTCAATTGATATTAATATTTTATTATTTAAAGTAATAAATTAATTAACTTCTTTGAACGCATGGATAAATCTCGAATAAAGAAAATAATC
>CALYLW010001634.1:0-110467 GCA_944989445.1 Ampullaceana balthica | reverse complement strand
ATACCGAAAAGTGACTTGAAACATGTTCATTTTCAAATAGAAAATACTGCCTTTATGGGCAGTTGGAAAGCTTTGTGACGTTATGTTGGAGTGGGGGTCTAAGTTTTTGTGACAACGCGTGACAAAAAAAAAGGGGGGGGGTGAAAAATCGGCCAGATTTTTATGACGTCATTTATTGAAGGCCCCATAGGGGCGCAATTTTTAAAGTATGCACAGTCTGGTTGAAAGGCTAAGCCGACCCTGGTTATACCAGAAATCACTTGACGTCACACTAGATTCTAGAAGGTAAAATATAGTTGTTTTACTAACCATCAGAAATAATTTTTTTGAAAACAATAAGTAAAACAGCATTAAACTATTATTACTATTAAAATAATTTAAATTAATGAATTAAATACATTGATTGAACACATAGATAAATCTCTAATAAAGAAAATAACCGAACATAAGGAGTAGGACAACATTGCGTATTCCTTATACTCATTCTCACAATCTGTGTGTACATAAAATGCAGTTCTGGGGAGAAAAAAAAGACGAACTGCCATACGACGGTATGATGCGCAGTATATGCGTCATATTAAATGATCAACCCAGACCACAGTGTGTAATATGCTCGCAAATTCTACCAAATGAAGCGATGAAAACCTGCACAACTCCG
Organism: Ampullaceana balthica; assembly: GCA_944989445.1. Taxonomy (NCBI): domain Eukaryota; kingdom Metazoa; phylum Mollusca; class Gastropoda; family Lymnaeidae; genus Ampullaceana; species Ampullaceana balthica. Next base: position 109,809 of record CALYLW010001634.1, on the reverse strand, counting down.
GTCATCTGAAAACTAATCATAATGTCTGCACGGAGAAACCATTGAAATACTTTCCCTGCTAAAACATTCACTTGATAGTCAGAAGTCCCGCATACGGCAAGCAACCAAAGTCAATGAAAATGCTTTAAGAGCAACATTTTTGGTGGCTATACGAGTTGCACAGTCCAAAAATCCTGGTTATCAAGGACGTGTTGGAGTGTTTTACAGACTGAATTGCGTGATGTTGTGAGAGAGTTTCTTGGAGAATAAAATCAAAGCTTGTTGGTCATTTGAAAGATATCTTAAAAATTTCAGTTCTGTTTTACTTGAGTGACATTTTAAAGAAATTAATAACTTAATTCATCTCTGATGGGAAAGCAGACACATTTAATAACATTTAATAATTACAAACAAAAAAGTGTCTGCTTTTACGAAAAAGCTTGATATTCGTAAAACAAGATTATTTCAGGGGAACTATCCATGTTTGATAAATTGTACGAATTCACCGAGAAACAAGAAAATTCTGAAATCAATAAACAATTGTTGATAAATTTGATTTCTGACCATATCAATCACTGCAGGATCAATTCAACTTCTTTTTTGGTGATTTGAACGTTCGGAGTTTTTCGTGTATTCCAGTCAGTTTCTTACACACATTGACTCATTAAATTTACTACCATCGAAATTAAACGAATTCATAGAACTGACCAGCGATAATACTTTGAATATTTTGCACCGGAAAGTGAGCTTGATAAAATTTTGTAGTACTCAGAAATGTCTCAGAAAGCAAAAAATACTTTTACCTTTTGCAACATCGTATCTTTGTGAATGTGTATTTTCTGCATTGGTTACAAAGTTACAATCAAAAGGAAACATAGATCCCGACTTGAAGTTGAGATGAACTACGATGGAGTCTTTCAAGTATTACACCTTGTTTGGATGTGCAAGCTCAAGACTCGCATTAAATGAACTAATGTAGCAGTCTTACTAATACTAAGTACTATTTATGACTTACATTTTTTTATAGTAGGTAATAAGATTTATATAAGACTTTAAGTATAAGACTAGTATAAGTGACATTTGTTCATTACAAAAGAAAGCCATTTCGATCAGTTTCCATTCAATATTTTTGGGAGCATGCAAATCGTAGTTTATTAGAATAGTATTACTTACTAGCCTAACAAAAATACTAGTAACTAGTTATAAACTAAGTATAATTATATAAATTTCAAGCACAGGAGTAACACAATAATTCATTAGTGGTCCGTGGCTAAGACACAAAATTTTCAAGTGGTCCTTGAACCTCAAAAGGTTGAAAACCACTGGTCTAGAATGCCTCGGATGACTCACTTAATATTTTACAAAGCCACGAATCCTTCGTTGAATGGCAATTCCAATCGTCTCCAAGAATTGTTTCTAGTATCTTCTTCCATGACATCTTTAGACAATGGAACAGTTCCTTTGAAAAAAGCGATGTTCCGAATTACTCAATGAGAAAAGCAACTTTTATAATGATTGGATGAAGTGATAACTTGTTATGATTGATATACTCTCATCCCCCACCACTATATAAACAATGTTTTAACTTTATATCAGCTACTATTTCCCCATATAATCAATACATTATCTTTATCTCAGCTACTGTTGCCACTCTCATGATCATGTGTTTAGATTGCATGACGTAAGTAAACAATCGAAATCTTACTTTAAAGTCCCATCAAAAGGTCGTCATTTATTATTATAATTGTCATTTATTTTTGATTGGGAAAAAGAAAAGCTTAAATTTATACGTTTACATCCCATGGGACCATCTTTTAATAAACTTTAAAAAAATCCTTTTTAATAATCGTACTCTTTGTCACTTAAATAAGTAATATTAAAACAAACTTTAATATATCAAATTATGATGGAATTATTCAAGTCACAGAAAATGAATTTTTAGTAGCCTAAAATGAGTTAAAATATCGGATGAAGCTTTTTTTAAAGAATTTTTTTTCAAGCGTGGGGCGGGAGTTAAAAGGTTGCACACTTGTTAGCCTACTCAAAAAACTAGTCGCCTTTCCTGAATTCGAGTGTTTTCTATTTATTTTGAATTTTGAACACATGGCTAAAAGCCCATGTTATAGCCAACAGCACATCTTTGTAAATAGCATCTTTCCTTTTGTTAATAAACTAATCTTCGAGAAAAAAAAAGTTTTTAAAAAATTCATCAACTTTTATGTTAGCAATGCCACTCATAGTGCTAACTTCTGTGCTCTATCACGCAGCGCATGGCCTGTCTTGTCACAGTTGTGCTATTATCTCGGAGCCCACCTTGTGTGTAACATTACATGAATGTTCCAATGGCTCTGTAAGGCCTTTTTTTATATAAAAAAAACGTTTTTTAAAAGAGAATTCGAAAATAGAGATTCAAAATACATAACATATTCTCTCATACTTGCAATTACAAATTTTGACTTTTACTTGTTAAGTTCTATCTTACAGCCTGCCCTGTTTCAGTGTTACAACCTGCCCTATTTCTATACTTACAACCCGCACTACACTATACAACTGATTGTTGTGTCTTTATTTGTCTGGATGGCGTGGCATCCATTGTGATCACTGTCGTCCTTATTGTCCTCATTGTGGTCATCATGATCAGACGCCGGGTTGGAGGTTTGCTTCACACTCAATTTGCCAGGAGCCACGGATTCGATAACATCGCCATAGCGACACATGAATTTTTACAACATATTTTTCAAACGATTTTCAGGACAAATAATAAAGGCCTACACATGCAGGCAGTAGTATGTGATTTGACGAAATCGCCATATCATTGTAATTGTTGGCTCCATACATAGTTACTTTATCTTATCAGATGCTCCTATTAGAGTTTTAAATGTTGATAACGTGTTGGTTTTATTCTTCTTAATTCCCTTAGGTCCAAACTACGAATCGGCCAATAAAACAGCTAATTGCATAGTAATCTAGTATTACTCAGTTATTACATTTTATCCCTAGTTGAGGGATCGAAACTTAAGCGGCATAACACTTATATGGAGTTATAGCACATGGTCACAACAGAGCCAGTCACTATACTTTAAAAAGTTTTATCAAACATTTGTATACTCATTTATTAGTTTACCTTTTTGCAACTTAATTACTTAATAGGACCTTTTCTATATGCTGACTTGAAAAATAATAATTACAAACATAAGGTTTATTGCATTTATGGCAAATAAAAAATTTTGTAATACCAATTGAATGTGTCCTGTATCATAAACTTAAAAATTTATATTTAAATGTGATTTAATTTTAACCGGTGAATTACTTCCCTTCATTAGAAATTTGTCTTTAATATGGCTCGGTATAAATAATATATAGCTCTAGGGCGGGATAACTCCCAAGAAAAATACCGAAAAGTGACTTGAAACATGTTCATTTTCAAATAGAAAATACTGCCTTTATGGGCAGTTAGAAAGCTTTGTGACGTTATGTTGGAGTGGGGGTCTAAGTTTTTGTGACAACGCGTGACAAAAAAAAAGGGGGGGGGGTGAAAAATCGGCCAGATTTGTATGACGTCATTTATTGAAGGCCCCATAGGGGCGCAATTTTTAAAGTATGCACAGTCTGGTTGAAAGGCTAAGCCGACCCTGGTTATACCAGAAATCACTTGACGTCACACTAGATTCTAGAAGGTAAAATATAGTTGTTTTACTAACCATCAGAAATAATTTTTTTGAAAACAATAAGTAAAACAGCATTAAACTATTATTACTATTAAAATAATTTAAATTAATGAATTAAATACATTGATTGAACACATAGATAAATCTCTAATAAAGAAAATAACCGAACATAAGGAGTAGGACAACATTGCGTATTCCTTATACTCATTCTCACAATCTGTGTGTACATAAAATGCAGTTCTGGGGAGAAAAAAAAGACGAACTGCCATACGACGGTATGATGCGCAGTATATGCGTCATATTAAATGATCAACCCAGACCACAGTGTGTAATATGCTCGCAAATTCTACCAAATGAAGCGATGAAAACCTGCACAACTCCGGTCATCTGAAAACTAATCATAATGTCTGCACGGAGAAACCATTGAAATACTTTCCCTGCTAAAACATTCACTTGATAGTCAGAAGTCCCGCATACGGCAAGCAACCAAAGTCAATGAAAATGCTTTAAGAGCAACATTTTTGGTGGCTATACGAGTTGCACAGTCCAAAAATCCTGGTTATCAAGGACGTGTTGGAGTGTTTTACAGACTGAATTGCGTGATGTTGTGAGAGAGTTTCTTGGAGAATAAAATCAAAGCTTGTTGGTCATTTGAAAGATATCTTAAAAATTTCAGTTCTGTTTTACTTGAGTGACATTTTAAAGAAATTAATAACTTAATTCATCTCTGATGGGAAAGCAGACACATTTAATAACATTTAATAATTACAAACAAAAAAGTGTCTGCTTTTACGAAAAAGCTTGATATTCGTAAAACAAGATTATTTCAGGGGAACTATCCATGTTTGATAAATTGTACGAATTCACCGAGAAACAAGAAAATTCTGAAATCAATAAACAATTGTTGATAAATTTGATTTCTGACCATATTCAATCACTGCAGGATCAATTCAACTTCTTTTTTGGTGATTTGAACGTTCGGAGTTTTTCGTGTATTCCAGTCAGTTTCTTACACACATTGACTCATTAAATTTACTACCATCGAAATTAAACGAATTCATAGAACTGACCAGCGATAATACTTTGAATATTTTGCACCGGAAAGTGAGCTTGATAAAATTTTGTAGTACTCAGAAATGTCTCAGAAAGCAAAAAATACTTTTACCTTTTGCAACATCGTATCTTTGTGAATGTGGATTTTCTGCATTGGTTACAAAGTTACAATCAAAAGGAAACATAGATCCCGACTTGAAGTTGAGATGAACTACGATGGAGTCTTTCAAGTATTACACCTTGTTTGGATGTGCAAGCTCAAGACTCGCATTAAATGAACTAATGTAGCAGTCTTACTAATACTAAGTACTATTTATGACTTACATTTTTTTATAGTAGGTAATAAGATTTATATAAGACTTTAAGTATAAGACTAGTATAAGTGACATTTGTTCATTACAAAAGAAAGCCATTTCGATCAGTTTCCATTCAATATTTTTGGGAGCATGCAAATCGTAGTTTATTAGAATAGTATTACTTACTAGCCTAACAAAAATACTAGTAACTAGTTATAAACTAAGTATAATTATATAAATTTCAAGCACAGGAGTAACACAATAATTCATTAGTGGTCCGTGGCTAAGACACAAAATTTTCAAGTGGTCCTTGAACCTCAAAAGGTTGAAAACCACTGGTCTAGAATGCCTCGGATGACTCACTTAATATTTTACAAAGCCACGAATCCTTCGTTGAATGGCAATTCCAATCGTCTCCAAGAATTGTTTCTAGTATCTTCTTCCATGACATCTTTAGACAATGGAACAGTTCCTTTGAAAAAAGCGATGTTCCGAATTACTCAATGAGAAAAGCAACTTTTATAATGATTGGATGAAGTGATAACTTGTTATGATTGATATACTCTCATCCCCCACCACTATATAAACAATGTTTTAACTTTATATCAGCTACTATTTCCCCATATAATCAATACATTATCTTTATCTCAGCTACTGTTGCCACTCTCATGATCATGTGTTTAGATTGCATGACGTAAGTAAACAATCGAAATCTTACTTTAAAGTCCCATCAAAAGGTCGTCATTTATTATTATAATTGTCATTTATTTTTGATTGGGAAAAAGAAAAGCTTAAATTTATACGTTTACATCCCATGGGACCATCTTTTAATAAACTTTAAAAAAATCCTTTTTAATAATCGTACTCTTTGTCACTTAAATAAGTAATATTAAAACAAACTTTAATATATCAAATTATGATGGAATTATTCAAGTCACAGAAAATGAATTTTTAGTAGCCTAAAATGAGTTAAAATATCGGATGAAGCTTTTTTTAAAGAATTTTTTTTCAAGCGTGGGGCGGGAGTTAAAAGGTTGCACACTTGTTAGCCTACTAAAAAACTAGTCGCCTTTCCTGAATTCGAGTGTTTTCTATTTATTTTGAATTTTGAACACATGGCTAAAAGCCCATGTTATAGCCAACAGCACATCTTTGTAAATAGCATCTTTCCTTTTGTTAATAAACTAATCTTCGAGAAAAAAAAAGTTTTTAAAAAATTCATCAACTTTTATGTTAGCAATGCCACTCATAGTGCTAACTTCTGTGCTCTATCACGCAGCGCATGGCCTGTCTTGTCACAGTTGTGCTATTATCTCGGAGCCCACCTTGTGTGTAACATTACATGAATGTTCCAATGGCTCTGTAAGGCCTTTTTTTATATAAAAAAAAACGTTTTTTAAAAGAGAATTCGAAAATAGAGATTCAAAATACATAACATATTCTCTCATACTTGCAATTACAAATTTTGACTTTTACTTGTTAAGTTCTATCTTACAGCCTGCCCTGTTTCAGTGTTACAACCTGCCCTATTTCTATACTTACAACCCGCACTACACTATACAACTGATTGTTGTGTCTTTATTTGTCTGGATGGCGTGGCATCCATTGTGATCACTGTCGTCCTTATTGTCCTCATTGTGGTCATCATGATCAGACGCCGGGTTGGAGGTTTGCTTCACACTCAATTTGCCAGGAGCCACGGATTCGATAACATCGCCATAGCGACACAAGAATTTTTACAACATATTTTTCAAACGATTTTCAGGACAAATAATAAAGGCCTACACATGCAGGCAGTAGTATGTGATTTGACGAAATCGCCATATCATTGTAATTGTTGGCTCCATACATAGTTACTTTATCTTATCAGATGCTCCTATTAGAGTTTTAAATGTTGATAACGTGTTGGTTTTATTCTTCTTAATTCCCTTAGGTCCAAACTACGAATCGGCCAATAAAACAGCTAATTGCATAGTAATCTAGTATTACTCAGTTATTACATTTTATCCCTAGTTGAGGGATCGAAATTAAGCGGCATACCACTTATATGGAGTTAGAGCACATAGTCACCTACAGAGCCAGTCACTATACTTTAAAAAGTTTTATCAAACATTTGTATACTCATTTATTAGTTTACCTTTTTGCAACTTAATTACTTAATAGGACCTTTTCTATATGCTGACTTGAAAAATAATAATTACAAACATAAGGTTTATTGCATTTATGGCAAATAAAAAATGTTGTAATACCAATTGAATGTGTCCTGTATCATAAACTTAAAAATTTATATTTAAATGTGATTTAATTTTAACCGGTGAATTACTTCCCTTCATTAGAAATTTGTCTTTAATATGGCTCGGTATAAATAATATATAACTCTAGGGCGGGATAACTCCCAAGAAAAATACCGAAAAGTGACTTGAAACATGTTCATTTTCAAATAGAAAATACTGCCTTTATGGGCAGTTAGAAAGCTTTGTGACGTTATGTTGGAGTGGGGGTCTAAGTTTTTGTGACAACGCGTGACAAAAAAAAAGGGGGGGGGGTGAAAAATCGGCCAGATTTGTATGACGTCATTTATTGAAGGCCCCATAGGGGCGCAATTTTTAAAGTATGCACAGTCTGGTTGAAAGGCTAAGCCGACCCTGGTTATACCAGAAATCACTTGACGTCACACTAGATTCTAGAAGGTAAAATATAGTTGTTTTACTAACCATCAGAAATAATTTTTTTGAAAACAATAAGTAAAACAGCATTAAACTATTATTACTATTAAAATAATTTAAATTAATGAATTAAATACATTGATTGAACACATAGATAAATCTCTAATAAAGAAAATAACCGAACATAAGGAGTAGGACAACATTGCGTATTCCTTATACTCATTGTCACAATCTGTGTGTACATAAAATGCAGTTCTGGGGAGAAAAAAAAGACGAACTACCATACGACGGTATGATGCGCAGTATATGCGTCATATTAAATGATCAACCCAGACCACAGTGTGTAATATGCTCGCAAATTCTACCAAATGAAGCGATGAAAACCTGCACAACTCCGGTCATCTGAAAACTAATCATAATGTCTGCACGGAGAAACCATTGAAATACTTTCCCTGCTAAAACATTCACTTGATAGTCAGAAGTCCCGCATACGGCAAGCAACCAAAGTCAATGAAAATGCTTTAAGAGCAACATTTTTGGTGGCTATAAGAGTTGCACAGTCCAAAAATCCTGGTTATCAAGGACGTGGGTTGGAGTGTTTTACAGACTGAATTGCGTGATGTTGTGAGAGAGTTTCTTGGAGAATAAAATCAAAGCTTGTTGGTCATTTGAAAGGTATCTTAAAAATTTCAGTTGTGTTTTACTTGAGTGACATTTTAAAGAAATTAATAACTTAATTCATCTCTGATGGGAAAGCAGACACATTTAATAACATTTAATAATTACAAACAAAAAAGTGTCTGCTTTTACGAAAAAGCTTGATATTCGTAAAACAAGATTATTTCAGGGGAACTATCCATGTTTGATAAATTGTACGAATTCACCGAGAAACAAGAAAATTCTGAAATCAATAAACAATTGTTGATAAATTTGATTTCTGACCATATTCAATCACTGCAGGATCAATTCAACTTCTTTTTTGGTGATTTGAACGTTCGGAGTTTTTCGTGTATTCCAGTCAGTTTCTTACACACATTGACTCATTAAATTTACTACCTTCGAAATTAAACGAATTCATAGAACTGACCAGCGATAATACTTTGAATATTTTGCACCGGAAAGTGAGCTTGATAAAATTTTGTAGTACTCAGAAATGTCTCAGAAAGCAAAAAATACTTTTACCTTTTGCAACATCGTATCTTTGTGAATGTGGATTTTCTGCATTGGTTACAAAGTTACAATCAAAAGGAAACATAGATCCCGACTTGAAGTTGAGATGAACTACGATGGAGTCTTTCAAGTATTACACCTTGTTTGGATGTGCAAGCTCAAGACTCGCATTAAATGAACTAATGTAGCAGTCTTACTAATACTAAGTACTATTTATGACTTACATTTTTTTATAGTAGGTAATAAGATTTATATAAGACTTTAAGTATAAGACTAGTATAAGTGACATTTGTTCATTACAAAAGAAAGCCATTTCGATCAGTTTCCATTCAATATTTTTGGGAGCATGCAAATCGTAGTTTATTAGAATAGTATTACTTACTAGCCTAACAAAAATACTAGTAACTAGTTATAAACTAAGTATAATTATATAAATTTCAAGCACAGGAGTAACACAATAATTCATTAGTGGTCCGTGGCTAAGACACAAAATTTTCAAGTGGTCCTTGAACCTCAAAAGGTTGAAAACCACTGGTCTAGAATGCCTCGGATGACTCACTTAATATTTTACAAAGCCACGAATCCTTCGTTGAATGGCAATTCCAATCGTCTCCAAGAATTGTTTCTAGTATCTTCTTCCATGACATCTTTAGACAATGGAACAGTTCCTTTGAAAAAAGCGATGTTCCGAATTACTCAATGAGAAAAGCAACTTTTATAATGATTGGATGAAGTGATAACTTGTTATGATTGATATACTCTCATCCCCCACCACTATATAAACAATGTTTTAACTTTATATCAGCTACTATTTCCCCATATAATCAATACATTATCTTTATCTCAGCTACTGTTGCCACTCTCATGATCATGTGTTTAGATTGCATGACGTAAGTAAACAATCGAAATCTTACTTTTAAGTCCCATCAAAAGGTCGTCATTTATTATTATAATTGTCATTTATTTTTGATTGGGAAAAAGAAAAGCTTAATATTATACGTTTACATCCCATGGGACCATCTTTTAATAAACTTTAAAAAAATCCTTTTTAATAATCGTACTCTTTGTCACTTAAATAAGTAATATTAAAACAAACTTTAATATATCAAATTATGATGGAATTATTCAAGTCACAGAAAATGAATTTTTAGTAGCCTAAAATGAGTTAAAATATCGGATGAAGCTTTTTTTAAAGAATTTTTTTTCAAGCGTGGGGCGGGAGTTAAAAGGTTGCACACTTGTTAGCCTACTAAAAAACTAGTCGCCTTTCCTGAATTCGAGTGTTTTCTATTTATTTTGAATTTTGAACACATGGCTAAAAGCCCATGTTATAGCCAACAGCACATCTTTGTAAATAGCATCTTTCCTTTTGTTAATAAACTAATCTTCCAGAAAAAAAAAGTTTTTAAAAAATTCATCAACTTTTATGTTAGCAATGCCACTCATAGTGCTAACTTCTGTGCTCTATCACGCAGCGCATGGCCTGTCTTGTCACAGTTGTGCTATTATCTCGGAGCCCACCTTGTGTGTAACATTACATGAATGTTCCAATGGCTCTGTAAGGCCTTTTTTTATATAAAAAAAATGTTTTTTTAAAGAGAATTCGAAAATAGAGATTCAAAATACATAACATATTCTCTCATACTTGCAATTACAAATTTTGACTTTTACTTGTTAAGTTCTATCTTACAGCCTGCCCTGTTTCAGTGTTACAACCTGCCCTATTTCTATACTTACAACCCGCACTACACTATACAACTGATTGTTGTGTCTTTATTTGTCTGGATGGCGTGGCATCCATTGTGATCACTGTCGTCCTTATTGTCCTCATTGTGGTCATCATGATCACACGCCGGGTTGGAGGTTTGCTTCACACTCAATTTGCCAGGAGCCACGGATTCGATAACATCGCCATAGCGACACATGAATTTTTACAACATATTTTTCAAACGATTTTCAGGACAAATAATAAAGGCCTACACATGCAGGCAGTAGTATGTGATTTGACGAAATCGCCATATCATTGTAATTGTTGGCTCCATACATAGTTACTTTATCTTATCAGATGCTCCTATTAGAGTTTTAAATGTTGATAACGTGTTGGTTTTATTCTTCTTAGTTCCCTTAGGTCCAAACTACGAATCGGCCAATAAAACAGCTAATAAAAAATTTTTGCATAGTAATCTAGTATTACTCAGTTATTACATTTTATCCCTAGTTGAGGGATCGAAATTAAGCGGCATACCACTTATATGGAGTTAAAGCGCATGGTCACTTACAGAGCCAGTCACTATACTTATAAAGTTATATCAAATATTTGTATACTCATTTATTAGTTTACCTTTTTGCAACTTAATTACTTAATAGGACCTTTTCTATATGCTGACTTGAAAAATAATAATTACAAACATAAGGTTTATTGCATTTATGGCAAATAAAAATCCTGGTTATCAAGGACGTGTTGGAGTGTTTTACAGACTGAATTGCGTGATGTTGTGAGAGAGTTTCTTGGAGAATAAAATCAAAGCTTGTTGGTCATTTGAAAGATATCTTAAAAATTTCAGTTCTGTTTTACTTGAGTGACATTTTAAAGAAATCAATAACTTAATTCATCTCTGATGGGAAAGCAGACACATTTAATAACATTTAATAATTACAAACAAAAATGTGTCTGCTTTTACGAAAAAGCTTGATATTCGTAAAACAAGATTTTTTCAAGGGAACTATCCATGTTTGATAAATTGTACGAATTCACCGAGAAACAAGAACATTCTGAAATCAATAAACAATTGTTGATAAATTTGATTTCTGACCATATTCAATCACTGCAGGATCAATTCAACTTCTACTTTGGTGATTTGAACGTTCAGAGTTTTTCGTGTGTTTCCATTCGATTCTTGCACACATTGACTCATTAAAATTTACTACCATCGAAATTAAACGAATTCATAGAACTGACCAGTGTTACTACTTTGAATATTTTTGCACCAGAAAGTGAGCTTGATAAAATTTTGTAGTACACAGAAATGTCTCAGAAAGCTAAAAAATACTTTTACGCCTTGACACCTCGTATCTTTGTGAATGTGGATTTTCTGAATTGGTTACAAAGTTGCAAACAAAACAAAATATAGTTCCCGACTTGAAGTTGAAGATGAACTACGATGCAGTCTTTCATGTATTACACCTTGTTTGGATGTGCTATGCTCAAATGTGCAAGCTTAATCGCCATATCATTGTAATTGTTGGCTCCATACATAGTTACCCTTATCTTATCAGATTCTCTTATTAGAGTTTTTAATGTTGATAACGTGTTGGTTTTATCCTTCTTAGTTCCAGCTACGAATCGGTTAATAAAACAGCTAATTGCGTTGTAATCTAAAATAAGTCTTTTTAGTCATCGTCTTTCAATAACTAATGATTTTTAAATCAATTCTTGCTGAGGATTATTTAAAGTATCACTATACTATCCTATTCTGGGTATTAGAATACTCTGTGATCATTATAGTTTATCCCTAGTTTAGGGATCGAAAGAAAGTGGCATGCCACTTCAATCACGGAAGACAAACGCACGACACAACGGACGATTTTTTTTTAAAAAATATATAAAAAATATTCATATTTATTTATTAGTTTACTTTTTTGCAACTTATATACTTAATAGGACGTTTTCTATACGCTGACTTAAAAAATAGTATATACAAACATAAAGTTTATTTCACTTATGCGTAAAAATTATTTAGCCAATACCAATTAATTTTTTCCTGTATCATGAACTTGAAAAATGTATATTTAAATGTGGTTTAATTGTAACTAGTGAATTGCTTCCCTTTATAAGTAAAATTTGTTTAATATGTCTCGGTTTAGATAATATAATGCACTAGGGCGGGATAACTCCCAAGAAAAAGACCAAAAACAGTGATTTGAAACTGGTTATACCGAAAATCACTTGACATCACACTAAATTCTAGAAGGTATAATAATAGTTGTTTTACTAACCATCAGAAATAATTTTTTTGAAAACAATAAGTAAAACAGCATTAAACTATTATTACTATTAAAATAATTTAAATTAATGAATTAAATACATTGATTGAACACATAGATAAATCTCTAATAAAGAAAATAACCGAACATAAGGAGTAGGACAACATTGCGTATTCCTTATACTCATTCTCACAATCTGTGTGTACATAAAATGCAGTTCTGGGGAGGAAAAAAAAGACGAACTGCCATACGACGGTATGATGCGCAGTATATGCGTCATATTAAATGTTCAACCCAGACCACAGTGTGTAATATGCTCGCAAATTCTACCAAATGAAGCGATGAAAACCTGCACAACTCCGGTCATCTGAAAACTAATCATAATGTCTGCACGGAGAAACCATTGAAATACTTTCCCTGCTAAAACATTCACTTGATAGTCAGAAGTCCCGCATACGGCAAGCAACCAAAGTCAATGAAAATGCTTTAAGAGCAACATTTTTGGTGGCTATACGAGTTGCACAGTCCAAAAATCCTGGTTATCAAGGACGTGGGGGGGGGGTTGGAGTGTTTTACAGACTGAATTGCGTGATGTTGTGAGAGAGTTTCTTGGAGAATAAAATCAAAGCTTGTTGGTCATTTGAAAGATATCTTAAAAATTTCAGTTCTGTTTTACTTGAGTGACATTTTAAAGAAATTAATAACTTAATTCATCTCTGATGGGAAAGCAGACACATTTAATAACATTTAATAATTACAAACAAAAAAGTGTCTGCTTTTACGAAAAAGCTTGATATTCGTAAAACAAGATTATTTCAGGGGAACTATCCATGTTTGATAAATTGTACGAATTCACCGAGAAACAAGAAAATTCTGAAATCAATAAACAATTGTTGATAAATTTGATTTCTGACCATATTCAATCACTGCAGGATCAATTCAACTTCTTTTTTGGTGATTTGAACGTTCGGAGTTTTTCGTGTATTCCAGTCAGTTTCTTACACACATTGACTCATTAAATTTACTACCATCGAAATTAAACGAATTCATAGAACTGACCAGCGATAATACTTTGAATATTTTGCACCGGAAAGTGAGCTTGATAAAATTTTGTAGTACTCAGAAATGTCTCAGAAAGCAAAAAATACTTTTACCTTTTGCAACATCGTATCTTTGTGAATGTGGATTTTCTGCATTGGTTACAAAGTTACAATCAAAAGGAAACATAGATCCCGACTTGAAGTTGAGATGAACTACGATGGAGTCTTTCAAGTATTACACCTTGTTTGGATGTGCAAGCTCAAGACTCGCATTAAATGAACTAATGTAGCAGTCTTACTAATACTAAGTACTATTTATGACTTACATTTTTTTTATAGTAGGTAATAAGATTTATATAAGACTTTAAGTATAAGACTAGTATAAGTGACATTTGTTCATTACAAAAGAAAGCCATTTCGATCAGTTTCCATTCAATATTTTTGGGAGCATGCAAATCGTAGTTTATTAGAATAGTATTACTTACTAGCCTAACAAAAATACTAGTAACTAGTTATAAACTAAGTATAATTATATAAATTTCAAGCACAGGAGTAAAGCACAATAATTCATTAGTGGTCCGTGGCTAAGACAAAAAAATTTTCAAGTGGTCCTTGAACCTCAAAAGGTTGAAAGACCACTGGTCTAGAATGCCTCGGATGACTCACTTAATATTTTACAAAGCCACGAATCCTTCGTTGAATGGCAATTCCAATCGTCTCCAAGAATTGTTTCTAGTATCTTCTTCCATGACATCTTTAGACAATGGAACAGTTCCTTTGAAAAAAGCGATGTTCCCGAATTACTCAATGAGAAAAGCAACTTTTATAATGATTGGATGAAGTGATAACTTGTTAGGATTGATATACTCTCATCCCCCACCACTATATAAACAATGTTTTAACTTTATATCAGCTACTATTTCCCCATATAATCAATACATTATCTTTATCTCAGCTACTATTTCCCCATATAATCAATACATTATCTTTATCTCAGCTACTATTTCCCCATATAATCAATACATTATCTTTATCTCAACTACTATTTCCCCATATAATCAATACATTAACTTTATCTCAGCTACTATTTCCCCATATAATCAATACATCATCTTTATCTCAGCTACTATTTCCCCATATAATCAATACATTATCTTTATCTCAGCTACTATTTCCCCATATAATCAATACATTAACTTTATCTCAGCTACTATTTCCCCATATAATCAATACATTATCTTTATCTCAGCTACTATTTCCCCATATAATCAATACATTATCTTTATCTCAGCTACTATTTCCCCATATAATCAATACATTATCTTTATCTCAGCTACTATTTCCCCATATAATCGATACATTAACTTTATATCAGCTACTATTTCCCCATATAATCAATACATTATCTTTATATCAGCTACTATTTCCCCATATAATCAATACATTATCTTTATCTCAGCTACTATTTCCCCATATAATCAATACATTATCTTTATCTCAGCTACTATTTCCCCATATAATCAATACATTATCTTTATCTCAGCTACTATTTCCCCATATAATCAATACATTATCTTTATCTCAGCTACTATTTCCCCATATAATCAATACATTATCTTTATCCCAGCTACTATTTCCCCATATAATCAATACATTATCTTTATCTCAGCTACTATTTCCCCATATAATCAATACATTATCTTTATCCCAGCTACTATTTCCCCATATAATCAATACATTATCTTTATCTCAGCTACTATTTCCCCATATAATCAATACATTATCTTTATCCCAGCTACTATTTCCCCATATAATCAATACATTATCTTTATCTCAGCTACTATTTCCCCATATAATCAATACATTATCTTTATCTCAGCTACTATTTCCCCATATAATCAATACATTATCTTTATCTCAGCTACTATTTCCCCATATAATCAATACATTATCTTTATCCCAGCTACTATTTCCCCATATAATCAATACATTATCTTTATCTCAGCTACTATTTCCCCATATAATCAATACATTATCTTTATCCCAGCTACTATTTCCCCATATAATCAATACATTATCTTTATCTCAGCTACTATTTCCCCATATAATCAATACATTATCTTTATCTCAGCTACTATTTCCCCATATAATCAATACATTATCTTTATATCAGCTACTATTTCCCCATATAATCAATACATTATCTTTATCCCAGCTACTATTTCCCCATATAATCAATACATTATCTTTATCTCAGCTACTATTTCCCCATATAATCAATACATTATCTTTATCCCAGCTACTATTTCCCCATATAATCAATACATTATCTTTATCTCAGCTACTATTTCCCCATATAATCAATACATTATCTTTATATCAGCTACTATTTCCCCATATAATCAATACATTATCTTTATCCCAGCTACTATTTCCCCATATAATCAATACATTATCTTTATCTCAGCTACTATTTCCCCATATAATCAATACATTATCTTTATCTCAGCTACTATTTCCCCATATAATCAATACATTAACTTTATCTCAGCTACTATTTCCCCATATAATCAATACATTATCTTTATCTCAGCTACTATTTCCCCATATAATCAATACATTATCTTTATCCCAGCTACTATTTCCCCATATAATCAATACATTATCTTTATCTCAGCTACTATTTCCCCATATAATCAATACATTATCTTTATCTCAGCTACTATTTCCCCAAATAATCAATACATTAACTTTATCTCAGCTACTATTTCCCCATATAATCAATACATTATCTTTATCTCAGCTACTATTTCCCCATATAATCAATACATTATCTTTATCCCAGCTACTATTTCCACTCTCATGATCATCAGTTTAGATCGAGGTAAGTAAACAATCGAAATCTTACTTTAAAGTCCCATCAAAAGGTCGTCATTTATTATTATAATTGTCATTTATTTTTGATTGGGAAAAAGAAAAGCTTAAATTTATACGTTTACATCCCATGGGACCATCTTTTAATAAACTTTAAAAAATTCCTTTCTAATAATTGCACTCTTTGTCACTTAAATAAGTAATATTAAAACGAACTTTAATATATAACATTATGATGGAATTATTCAAGTCATAGAAAATGAATTGGGAGTAGCCTAAAATGGGTTAAAATATCGGATGAAGCTTTTTTTGAAGAATTTTTTTTCAAGCGTGTGGCGGGAGCAGAGGCGAAACTAGGTTTTTGGCGCCCTTGGCTAATTTATTTTTTGCGCCCTTGATAAATTGTCAAGTTTCAGCTTTCCGATTTTTTTATTTGTTAGAAAAAATAATTGAAATACTCTTATTTTATTCATGACAATAATTACGTAGTCTGACATTTACATTCATACAACGTGAAAATAAAAAATGCATAAGACAGGAACAATACTAATTTGCAGTTTATTATTTACTAAAAAATACCAAATAAATTGGTGGATAAAACGGGGTATTGTTTTGTTAATAAAGAATACAGCAAAACTTGAAGTAACGTGTATTATAAATAATAACAATAGTGTCAATGTGTCATACTCATTATCTCATACATAACGATATAAACTCACAATTAAAAGTAAATTTAAGTAACACTCCACCGACTACAGCTCAGCACTTGTGTTAGCTGGCGTGTTGCTAATACAGTCGGACATCACTAAGTCGAACTCAAGGGGGAAAAAAAAATTCGACTTATGGAGTTTTCAAGTTAGGGAAACTGGCGTAATAGGCACAGACTAATCAAGGGCAATGTTGATATTTAGAAGGGGGGCAGCCATAGCGGCTAGAAGGCTTGACGGGAAAGAGGGGCGGTGATGTTTCAGATGAAAGGAGCCAACTTGCTTTGACATACCGACACAAGCCAGTGAGAGGTGACACCTTCCCTCACATACCCCCACTTTACTCCTCGACCTCGACAGTATATATTGTTTTGGGGATGACATATGTGTTTATAATTGTGCTCCTTCCAAAAATTGTCTGTGCTGTGTATTTGTTTCTGTCAATAATTTGTTTAATTGATTGTTCAAAATTACTCCATATTTCAGTGTTTGTCTGTGTTTGATTATTGCAATAAAAGATCCCATAAATTCTAAGACTCTCCTTCCTAATTATTCCTAAGGGGAAATCTAGTCTATCTTGCCACCTACCTATCCCCATAATTTCAGATTTGTTTACATTAATCAATACATTAACTTTATCTCAGCTACTATTTCCCCATATAATCAATACATCATCTTTATCTCAGCTACTATTTCCCCATATAATCAATACATTAACTTTATCTCAGCTACTATTTCCCCATATAATCAATACATCATCTTTATCTCAGCTACTATTTCCCCATATAATCAATACATTATCTTTATCTCAGCTACTATTTCCCCATATAATCAATACATTAACTTTATCTCAGCTACTATTTCCCCATATAATCAATACATTATCTTTATCTCAGCTACTATTTCCCCATATAATCAATACATTATCTTTATCTCAGCATCCATTGTGATCACTTTCGTCCTTATTGTCGTCTTTGTGGTCATCATGATCAGGCGCCTGGTTGGAGGCTTGCTTCACACTGAAGTTGCCACGAGCCAAGGATTCGACAAAATCGCAATTGCGACACAAGAATTTTTACAACATATTTTTCAAACGATTTTCAGGACAAATAATAAAGGCCTACACATGCAGGCAGTAGTATGTGATTTGACGAAATCGCCATATCATTGTAATTGTTGGCTCCACACATAGTTACCCTTATCTCATCAGATGCTCCTATTAGAGTTTTAAAATTTGATAACGTGTTGGTTTTATCCTTCATAGTTCAAAACTACGAATCGGCCAATAAAACAGCTAATTGCATAGTAATCTAATATTACTCAGTTATTACATTTTATCCCTAGTTGAGGGATCGAAATTAAGCGGCGTGCCACTTATATGGAGTTACAGCGCATGTTTGCTTACTGAGGAAGTTACTACACTTTAAAAAGTTATATCAAACATTTGTATACTCATTTATTAATTTACCTTTTTGCAACTTAATTACTTAATAGGCCCTTTTCTATATGTTGACTTGAAAAATAATAATTACAAACAAAAGTTTTATTGCATTTATGGCAAATAAAAATTTATGTAATACCAATTGATTTTTTCCTGTATCATAAACTTAAAAATTTATATTTAAATGTGATTTAATTTTAACCGGTGAATTACTTCCCTTCATTAGAAATTTGTCTTTAATATGGCGCGGTATAGTTAATATATAGCTCTAGGGCTGGATAACTCCCAAGGAAAATACCAAAAAGTGACTTGAAACATGTTCATTTTCAAATAGAAAATACTGCCTTTATGGGCAGTTGGAAAGCTTTGTGACGTTATATTGGAGTGGGGGTCTAAGTTTTTGTGACAACGTGTGACAAAAAAAGGGGGGGGGGAGTGAAAAATCGGCCAGATTTGTATGACGTCATTTATTGAAGGCCCCATAGGGGCGCAATTTTTAAAGTATGCACAGTCTGGTTGAAAGGCTAAGCCCGACCCTGGTTATACCAGAAATCACTTGACGTCACACTAGATTCTAGAAGGTAAAATATAGTTGTTTTACTAACCATCAGAAATAATTTTTTTGAAAACAATAAGTAAAACAGCATTAAACTATTATTACTATTAAAATAATTTAAATTAATGAATTAATTACATTGATTGAACACATAGATAAATCTCTAATAAAGAAAATAACCGAACATAAGGAGTAGGACAACATTGCGTATTCCTTATACTCATTCTCACAATCTGTGTGTACATAAAATGCAGTTCTGGGGAGAAAAAAAAAGACGAACTGCCATACGATGGTTTGATGCGCAGTATATGCGTCATATTAAATGATCAACCCAGACCACAGTGTGTAATATGTTCGCAAATTCTACCAAATGAAGCGATGAAAACCTGCACAACTCCAGTCATCGGAAAACTAATCATAATGTCTGCACGGAGAAACCATTGAAATACTTTCCCTGCTAAAACATTCACTTGATAGTCAGAAGTCCCGCATACGGCAAGCAACCAAAGTCAATGAAAAGGCTTTAAGAGCAACATTTTTGGTGGCTATGCGAGTTGCACAGTCAAAAAATCCTGGTTATCAAGGACGTGGGGTTTGGAGTGTTTTACAGACTGAATTGCGTGATGTTGTGAGAGGGATTCTTGGAGAATAAAATCAAACTTGTTGGTCATTTGAAAGATATCTTAAAATTTTCAGTTCTGTTTTACTTGAGTGACATTTTAAAGAAATTAATAAACTTAATTCATCTCTGCAGGGAAAGCAGACACATTTAATAATTACAAACAAAAATGTGTCTGCTTTTACGAAAAAGCTTGATATTCGTAAAACAAGATTACTTCAGGGGAACTATCCATGTTTGATAAATTGTACGAATTCACCGAGAAACTAGAAAATTCTGAAATCAATAAACAATTGTTGATAAATTTGATTTCTGACCATATTCAATCACTGCAGGATCAATTCAACTTCTACTTTGGTGATTTGAACGTTCAGAGTTTTTCGTGTGTTTCCAGTCCGTTTCTTGCACACATTGACTCATTAAATTTACTACCATCGAAATTAAACGAATTCATAGAACTGACCAGCGATACTACTTTGAATATTTTGCATTAGTAAGTGAGCTTGATAAAATTTTGTAGTACTCAGAAATGTCTCTGAAAGCTAAAAAAATACTTTTACGCCTTGCAACATCGTATCTTTGTGAATGTGGATTTTCTGCATTGGTTACAAATTTACAATAAAAACAAAACATGTCTCCCGACTTGAAGTTGAAGATGAACTACGATGGACTCTTTCAAGTATTACACCTTGTTTGGATGTGCAAGCTCAAGACTCGCATTAAATGAACTAATGTAGCATTCTTACTAATACTAAATACTGTTTATGACTTACATTTTTTATATAGTAGGCAATACGATTTATAAAAGACTTTAAGTATGAGTATAGTATAAGTGACATTTGTTCATTACAAAAGAAAGCCCTTTCGATCAGTTTCCATTCAATATTTTTAGAATAGTTTTACTTACTAACCGAACATATATACTAGTAACTAGTTATAAACTAAGTATAATTATATACATTTCAAGCACGGGAGTAGCGAAATAATTCATTAGTGGTCCGTGGCTAAGACAAAAAAAATTAAAGTGGTCCTTGAACCTTAAAAGGTTAAGAACCACTGGTCTAGAATGCCTCGGATGACTCACTGAATATTTTACAAAGCCACGAATCCTTCGTTGAATGGCAATTCCAATCGTCTCCAAGAATTGTTTCTAGTATCTTCTACCATGACATGTTTAGACAATGGAACAGTTCCTTTGAAAAAAACTACGTCCCGAATTACTGAATGAGAAAAGCAACTTTTATAATAATTGGATGAAGTGATAACTTGTTATGATTGATATACTCTCATCCCCCATCCATTTAAACAACGTTTTAACTTTATATCAGCTACTATTTCCCCATATAATCAATACATTATCTTTATCTCAGCTACTGTTTCCCCATATAATCAATACATTATCTTTATCTCAGCTACTGTTGCCACTCTCATGATCATGAGTTTAGATTGACGTAAGTAAACAATCGAAATCTTACTTTAAAGACCCATCAAAAGGTCGTCATTTATTATTATAATAAATATTTATTTCTGATTGGGAAAAAGAAAAGCTTAAATTTATACGTTTACATCCCACGGGACCATCTTTTAATAATCTTTAAAATAATCATTTTTAATTTTTAATAATCGTACCCTTTGTCACTTAAATAAGTAATATTAAAACGAAATTTAATATATAAAATTATTATGGAATTATTCAAGTCATAGAAAATGAATTGGTAGTAGCCTAAAATGGGTTAAAATATGGGATTAAGCTTTTTTGGAGAATTTTTTTTTCAAGCGTGTGGCGGGAGTTAAAGGTTGCACACCTGTTAGCGTACTAAAAAAAACTAGTCGCCTTCCCTGAATTCGAGTGCTTACTATTTATTTTGAATTTTGAACACATGGCTAAAAGCCCATGAATGCCAAGGTCGTGTGCAACATGTTGGGGTTTCCTTGGGGTACGTTTTGCAGTCGTGTTAAAGTTAAGTCATCCTTCTGATTTAAGTCATTTTTTCTGATTTAAGTCATACCTCTGATTTAAGTCATCCTCTGATACTCTGATTTAAGTCATCCCTCTGATTTAAGTCATCGTCTGATTTAAGTCACTTTTTCTGATTTAAGTCATACCTCTGATTTAAGTCATCTTTCTAATTTAAGTCAACCCTCTGATTTAAGTCATTCGTCTGATTTAAGTCATCCTTCTGATTTAAGTCATCCCTCGGATTTAAGTCATCCCTCTGATTTAAGTCATTTTTTCTGATTTAAGTCATACCTCTGAATTAAGTCATCCCTCTGATTTAAGTCATTTTTTCTGATTTAAGACATACCTCTGATTTAAGTCATCCTTCTGATTTAAGTCAACCCTCTGATTTAAGTCATTCGTCTGATTTAAGTCATCCCTCTGATATATGTCATCCCTCTGATTTAAGTCATCCCTCTGATTTAAGTCATTTTTTCTGATTTAAGTCATACCTCTGATTTAAGTCATCCTTCTGATTTAAGTCAACCCTCTGATTTAAGTCAACCGTCTGATTTAAGTCATCCTTCTGATTTAAGTCATCCCTCAGATTTAAGTCATCCCTCTGATTTAAGTCATCCTGCTGATTTAAGTCATCCTCTGATTTAAGTCATCCTGCTGATTTAAGTCATCCCTCTGATTTAAGTCATCCTGCTGATTTAAGTCATCCTCTGATTTAAGTCATCCTGCTGATTTAAGGCATCCCTCTGATTTAATTCATCCCTCTGATTTAAGTCAACCCTCTGAATTAAGTCATCCTGCTGATTTAAGTCAACCCTCTGATTTAAGTCCTCCCTCTGATTTAAGTCAACCCTCTGATTTAAGTCATCCTTCTAATTTAAGTCATCCCTCTTATTTAAGTCATTTTTTCTGATTTAAGCCATACCTCTGAATTAAGTCATCCCTCTGATTTAAGTCATCCCTCTGATTTAAGTCATCCCTCTGATTTAAGTCATCCTGCTTATTTAAGTCATCCCTCTGATTTAAGTCATACCTCTAATTTAAGTCATCCCTCTTATTTAAGTCATCCCTCTGATTTAAGTCATACCTCTGATTTAAGGCATCCCTCTAATTTAAGTCATCACTCTGATTTAAGTCATCCCTCTAATTTAAGTCATCCTGCTTATTTAAGTCATCCCTCTGATTTAAGTCATACCTCTAATTTAAGTCATCCCTCTTATTTAAGTCATCCCTCTGATTTAAGTCATACCTCTGATTTAAGGCATCCCTCTAATTTAAGTCATCCCTCTGATTTAAGTCATCCCTCTAATTTAAGTCATCCTGCTTATTTAAGTCATCCCTCTGATTTAAGTCATACCTCTAATTTAAGTCATCCCTCTTATTTAAGTCATCCCTCTGATTTAAGTCATACCTCTGATTTAAGGCATCCCTCTGATTTAAGTCATCACTCTGATTTAAGTCATACCTTTGATTTAAGTCATTTTTTCTGATTGAAGTCATCATGCAGGTTTAAGTGTTTAGTGAGGTCAAGAGATTGGGTCTTGTTGTCGTTTTTAAATCCCTTATATTAACTTCACGGCCGTCTCTCTCTGTATCTCTCTCTCTCTGTCTGTCTCTCTGTCTTGGGCGTGCGGAAAAAACAAAAGTAAAAGAAGGACCCACTTTCCATTATGCCATCGAGCTGAAATTTGGCACATAGACTTGTGTCACATAACAATGCATCGTATCTAAATTTCAGATCGATCGAACGTACCTTAATTAAATTAATGCATTTTAGGTTATCTCTAAACGAGGTATGTAATTCAATTTCACGGTTTGTTATTGTTTTTTTTTCACGTGACAGCTCAGTTCGCGCGTTGACGCGATGTACCGGGGTGCTTTTGTTTACATTTTACGTGTCCCGCTGAGCTCGGTCCAGCGATCGGTGACCAGACCTTTCCCCTCTCCCACCCCCACCCCCCGGGTTATAAAGCAAAGGGGAGTTTAGACAGATTCAGTCTGTAAATATTTGTCGCGTTTGAACATAATCAATACTATTAGTTATGTCTCATATATAAGGGATTTATAGTCAAAAACTATGTTTTTACGGGTTTGTTTTTTTATTTATTAAATCCCTTATATTAACTTCGAAATCTTGTCTGTCTTCGTACGTCGATCTGGCGGAAAAAGAAAAGTAAAAAATGACCCACTTTCCGTGATCTGATCGAGCTGAAATTTCGCACATATACCCATCTCACCTAAGAATGCATTGTTTCAAAATTTCAGATCGATCGAACGTACCGTAATTAAGTTAAAGCATTTTTAGTTTATCTATATAAACTATATGTAGCGGTCGCTTTGTTTACATTTTACGGGTCACTTTGACTTCACGCCAGCCAGAGGTGAACACATCTCGTGCTTTAACCAGGTGTACCGGCGTGCTTTTGTTTACATTTTGCGTGTCACGCTGAGCTCGGCCCAGCAATCGGTGACAAGACCTTTCCCATCTCCCACCCCCGGGTTAAAAGCAAACGGGAGTTAATACAGATTCAGTCTGTAAATGTTTGTCGCGTTTGAAAATAATCAATACTGTTAGTTATGTCTCATATATAAGGGATTTATAGTTAAAAACTTTGTTTTTACGGGTTTGTTTTATTACTCACATCATTACTTGAAAGGGCCAACACTTTAATAGGCTAATGCTGTTGTTGTCAGATATTACTAGGACCAAGCAGAGTCCAAATCTATGTCTTTTATATTAACATGTTGTGAGGTGTTTAACATCACGTCATCTTCCCTATGCAGCTTCGAGACTAACTGCCAACTTTTTCATTTGTTTAAAAAATCTATTTAAAATATTGCGACCAAACTCATCTGGCAAACTTAGAAACGTTTCACTTAGCGTAGTTCAGTTGCGTTGCTAAGGGGGCGGGGTGGGTGCTGAGGGCGGTTCGCCCCGGGCGGCACTCATTTTGGGGCAGCATTTGTGGGGATTTGAAAAGTACAACCATTTCCGACAACCGCCCTTGTTCTTTTGAAAGAGGAAAATCAAGGTGAATCAAAAATATTCGTAATTTCAAGTCTTAATTTATGGATTCGCACAATATTTGTTTGATTACATAGTGGATATTATAACTAACGCAAAACCGTTCAAAAATTGTAAATCGCTCAAAAAAAGTATACATTTGTTTGGAAAACTAAGCGGTATAAGTAACAAATGATGCTTTTATAAGAAAACTACCCCAAAACACATCACCACTGGGCCGAATAATGTGTGCTATTAATATCGCCACGACAGTTTTACGTGGAATTTAGATATTCGCAGAATGATGCGCGAAGCAGTACCTACAGGGCATGGTTGTTCAAATATTGTATTTAACTTGCAAGTAGTAATTTATATTACTGTTTCAGTTTTCAGTAAATTATTGTAACGTAGGTTATTAAAAATTAAATTTATTTTGTTTTTATTGCATTAAATTAGCCTTTGTGTTTTTCATTAAAATAATGTTATTCATTAAGCATGTGACGCATATCAAATTAAAGTAATATTATGTGTAAATAGTTTGAATTCGTCTATTTTATGGAAAATTATTAAGATTTATGACAAGAAGTTGTAAATATTCAAATTTTTATGTTAATAAAAACCACAATAATTTCGAAAAAAACCTTTAAACTTTCAAGTGTCTTGGAAAAATTGACATCTGAAGAAGTAACTAGGAAAACGAGATCAGATGCTGGAATTTTACTCAATTTTACTCAATTCAATGCAATCTTTTTCTCTTCTATGTTATCTCAATTTATGGGAACCCGCCATTTTTTAAATTAATGCAAAGCCATTGCATGGAACAAAGAGATGTGCTAATGCAAAATGCTGTAATATCAGCCAAACAATTTGTGAAGAGATGGAGATATCAACTGCACGACTAGTTAGAAGAAGAAAAAATATGAGTAAGGAAAATTCAGAAGACGTGGTTCTATCTTTAGAACAAGAAGTACAACGAGAAATGTTTTTATCCATGGCTTGAATTATAAAATAAAATAAAATAACGCTTTGATGAGTTGCATGTCCTTGCAAGAAAATATTCGTATATAATACCATGTAATCTACTAAATGAAGCATTTGAACATCAAATAAATTACTTTATTGACATTGACAGTTCAATATGGAAAAAAAGGATCCAGGTTTTTATGGCTGTACCTACACTACAAGAAGAGGCATTATGTTAGAAAAACGGGGGAAAATGTCCCCTTATCTATTAAAATTTATTCAATAGTATATATTGGAAAATTCTGTACCCAATATTGTAATTTTGCAATAATTTTTTCTCAACTATTGCTATCAGTGTCGCTAGTTGTGAAAAGAGCTTCTCCAAACTGAAGTTGATAAAAAATTATCTTTGTTCCACAATGAGCGATTAAAGACAACAAAATCTTGCAATACTGTCCATAGAACAAGATATTACAAATACTTTTAATTTTGATAGCATAATACACGATTTTTCTATTTTGAAAGTTAGGAAAGTAAATGTATAAATATGTTTACATACTAATGTACAGAGGCGTAACTGGGTTGTTGATGCCCTTGCCTAATTTATTTTTGGCGCCTTTTATTTAATTAAAAATTTAAAAATTAGAGATTTAGCGGCGCCCTTTTGAACTGGCGCAGGCCGACGCCCTTGGCAACTGCCTCAATGCCAAGCCGTTGTTACGCCACTGCTAATATATACAATTTCTTTGTTTGTAAAAGAAATCATTTATTTATAAATACAAAATAAAAGAACAGTATTTGGAAAAGATTTTTTGTTAAAATGTAAATTTGGAATATGTTTTGTCTCATGGGGGTTGGGGGGGGACCTGCAACCTCAGTAACTTTCTTGTGGCCTTTAAAAAAAGTAGTTTGTATTTTTATAAATGTGTATTTATAGGTATATAATCTTATGCGGCCTCTTTTATTACTGCTAACATAAATGTGGCATGAAATGGTAAACATGTTCCCCACCTTTACTTCGTTTCAATTACAATTATTTATTCATGTTTATTAATTTTTAAAAACGATAATATAATCGACTAAGTGGCCGTCCATAAATGATGTCACGCTATTGTGGCAGATATTTCACCCCCCTCCCCCCTCGTCACACGTCGTCACAAAAACTTAGACCCCTTCTTCAATAAGACTTCACAAAGCTTTGACCTCCCCCCTCCCCCCCCCCATAAAAGCCGTATTTACTGTTTGAAAATGAGCATGTTTCAAAATAAGAAGATGGGTTCTTTCAAATCAACCTTCTGTACTGTTTCACTGTTGCTATATAGTCTTGAACTTAACATTTGTATATAATTTTAACATTGTTTTCTCTTAGTTTAGATTTCTCTCCCACCCCTTTTTCTTCCCCAGAGAACACAGAGGATGAAGTCATGTTTCTACTGGACAAGTCCACCAACAAACTGACCAGGCTGAACGTGAGGACCCAGTCCTACAGTTACATCGAGACAGAGGACAGTTATTACCCCGGACCCCTGGATTACGACCCGGTGGAAGAACGACTTTACTTTGGTGAGTGTGTCTTCAACCAAATCATAAGCACGAAGTTTGACGGCACGGATGCCAGGAATGTTTTGGCTTCTCCACTACGTTAGATTGAAAGTAACGATAAGAAATGCTTCTTCTCGGTGGAGTCTTCGGCCTTTACCATGAGCTAACTTGGTTTACATCTTGGTGGCACAGAAGAAAAGCATTTTATAATATTTATTCTAAAAAATTCCATCAAGTAATTTAAACTGTTACCAGAAAATATTTTTTAAAGGGTCGTCCATAAAGTACGTCACGCTATTTTTGACCATTTTTAAATTACCCCCCCCCCTGTCACAAACTGCCACAAATCTTGGACCCCCCCCCTTTTCCCCCTATAGTAAGTCACACTTTCGAACAAAAATTATTTTTTTTAATATAAGAAAATAATTAACATTTAATATAAAACACCGTGACGTTACCCATGGCCGGAACCCCCTGTCCCTGTTACAAACTGTCACACTTTCTTACACCCCCCCCTCTGGAGCGTGACTTACTTTATGGACGGCCCCTAAACCGATGTCGGTTTTAAGTAGTTTGGGCTCATCAGATGTTTGAAAGTGTTTGTGGATGTGCACTTTTCGGACAACACATTTTAATTCTGAGGCTCCTGGAATAATGTTATTTAGAATGTCTCTGTGAATATTTCCATGACTTATTATTTTTCGAGTAAGAATAAGGAAGGAATGGGGATTTCACATTGCCAGACTTATAAAAATGTTTTTAAAACATTGAAAGTTTCATTATGGTTTCTGTTAGTTGTTTGTAAATATTTTCATTAACAGCAATCAGGGCACAAAATTTACGCATCGACCCCGTCAACCGGAAACTGTTCATCGTCATCCATGTTTTAGTCTCGGTCAACTTGGATGGGACCGGTCAACTTGGATGGGACCGGTCAACTTGGATGGGACCGGCTACAAAAAGTTGATAACCTCTGACATTGACGGTCTCCGGGGATTTGCGGTTCATCCGGCAACACAGTGAGAAACTTTGACTTCATCATACAACAACTTAACGAAATATTGTTCATCTGCTTTGTAATCAAGTTTTTTTTTAAATATAAAGATGTTTATAAATATGTTGCGAACTCTTTTTTTTAGTAAGAATAAGAAAAACCCGTAAAAAACCAAGTTTTTGACTATAAATCCTTTATGTACGAGAAGTAATTAAAAGAATGTTCATTATAATACGCAGCGCAAGACCATCCAGAAATACAAAATTGCAGTTGTGTCGTAAAACATGTTTAATATAATGCGTACCGATCAGGAATATGTTTATAAAAAGAGCTGTCAATAAAATACGCACCTTATTGCGCGACAGAAAGGTTGTTCAATATAATACGCACCGCGACGCTCTGTCTCAAAAAATAGCATGATACATAGGAATAAATAAAATAATCTAAAAAATCAATAATTTAATTACGGTACATGCGATCGATCTGAAATTTTGATACATTGTTTTTATCATCGGTACGAAACGGCCTGCAAAATTTCAGCTCGCTATCTTGCGAGCAAGTGGGTTAAAAATCGATCAAAAGTTTTGGCGACAAGCAAGCAAGGTCGGTCGGTCGGTCGGCCGAAGACACCACGAGTTAATATAAAGGATTTAAAAAGGCAGTGACTAGGCTACATAAATAGTGACAGGCAGAAGCATAAACGTACATAAATTGTCAGTCTTACTTGGCAAATGACAAACAAATACATTATCTGGCCTTGTATTGAAAGTGTCTTATTTCATTTTTAGTTTATTACCCCCCCCCCAAATCATAAATAAATATTTATAGTTTATGTAACTTTACCTAATCTTAAAAGTTTTTTTTTAAATTGTCCAAATATCGTTATCAAAAACTGTTCGGTTTTTTTCGCACTGTGGAATCACAATTTTACTTTAATAGTTCTCATATTAATAACTAGCATACATTCATAGATTCATTGGAAACTACACTAATACATTAAAACGAAGTATTACAAATAGTATTACAAATAACATGACATTTGCTATTGTACACAACAACGTTATCGATTCATCATAGGACGGTCTTCTTCAATAACGTAGAGCGGCCTCCCAAACTGGAATCTTCGCACTACGATGGAAGCAACAGGAACGTCCTAGTTAGGACCGACATATACTTCCCCAACACCATGGCTATAGAATATACAAGTAGGTCCTATTTAGTACACTATAACATGTAGGACCATTGTGGTTAGGACCGACATTTACTTCAACACCATCGCGATAGACTACGCAAGTAGGTCGTAATTTGTACAGTATAACATAATGCTAGGACTACGATGGCAGCAACAGGACTGTCCTAGTTAGGACTGACATATAATACCCCATAATGTCGCTATAGACTACGCAAGTAGGTCGTAATTTGTACATTGTAACATAATGCAACGACTGCAATTATGGATTTTCAATGATTGGAGATTCACATGTAAACACGTAAATACATGGGCCGTCCACAAAGAACATCGAGCTATTTTTGACAGTTTGTATCACATATTCCCCTCGCCATTGATCACAGTGACATTGGTCACAGTGGTTACAGTAGTTTCAGATTCCATTGAATTTGAAATTACCTTTTGTTTGCAATCTTAGCCACTTTGCTTAGCAAAGCTTTGTGGTTATTATTTCTACACATTGTGTAACATCTTCAGCCAACATTCAGTACTACGCCGACACTCAGCTAGGTACTATTGTCAGCATGGGTCTCCATGGCAACCATGGCTGTACGCAGGGGGGGTTCGTACGTTCAAACGAACCCCCTTTTGCGAATGTGTGCCCCTTTTGTAAAAAATAGATCTTGACATTATTGAGAGATTTGGGGATCTTACTACAGAATATGAGGGGCCAATGTTATGATGGCGCTGCATCTATGTCGGGCGTTGTATCAGGAGTTCAAGAGCGTATTCTGCGAGAGGCCCCTTTGGTGGTATACGATCATGCTTTAAACCTAGTGATCGCGCACTCTTGCGGACTTCCCGATGTGCGTAACATGATTGCATGTTTTTTAACAACAGCCCAAAGCGCAAAGCCTTTTTGAAAAACGTGATACAAACGAGTCTTTGACAGTGCTAAGTGGAAGCCACTTACAGATTTTTGCAAAGCAAGATGTGCACAAAACACACAAACACTTCTATTAATCGTATGTTTAAATTTTTCACACTCTTGAGATAATTTCACTGCCACAATGAAAACACAACGACCAAGGATTTGATCTAATTTTGACTACAAATGGTGATTGGGACACGGAAATAAGTCTCGAGCAACGTCACTTCTTCATTCCTTGTGTAACTTCATATTTATTGTGACGTTTGTTGTAACGTATAACCGGTATCTAGGCTGACAGAAATAAGTGATTGACATAATTCAGGCTATGTCACTAATTGAAAACGTCATGCAAAAGTTTAAAGAGATTAGAACAAATGTAGTTTCTTATTTTCAAAACATTTATGATCATATCATTATCATGGCGCAGTCTGTAGGAGCTGAAGCTTCAATGCCCAGAATTCCTAAGCAGAAAATCTACCAAGGCATTGTGTGCTTAGAAACGCCAACGCAACATTATCTGTGGAACTTAATTAATCCATTTCTGGAGCACATCATTAATCATTGCTGAACTAGACATGTGGTTCTCTGGCTTAACCAGGACATCCTCAAAACTGTTAGCTCTTGTGCCAAGGGCTGTTAGAAATTTTATGTATGAAGATCTGAAAGACGATGTAAATTTATATGAGCAAGATCTGCCTTCACCAGAAGTGCTGCCCGAAAAGTTTACAGGGTGGAAATTGAGGTTCAGCCAATGGGAAGAGTCAAAGCTACCAAAACAATTGCACGGTAGTTATAAAACATTGCAATGAATCGATGTATCCAAATATTTATTGCTTACTGAAAATCGGGTGTGTGATTCCTGTGACTTCCTTTGCGTGTGAGCGAAAGTTCAGTGCACTCCGACGTTTGCACAATTACATGAGATGTTCAATGGTGCAGGAAAGACTTGCCGAGCTTGCATTGATGCATCACTACGCTTTCAATATCAACGAAAACAGTGTTTTACAGATATTTGTTAACAAAAACCCAAGAAAGGTTTACATCGAAGATGTTCTGAAATAAGCCTCTATCATCGTGGTCTTCCGCCTTGTCAGTTCTGTACCATTATGTATGTAATTCAAATTATTTAACGCTTGCGCCTGCAGATTTCATTATTAATAAGAAATGAAATGAATGATCAAGTAATTGCATTTTCAAATAAAATACTATTTTGGAAGCTTTTATTTACAGTGTTAATTATTTATTGCACGAAAACCTACCTTTTTGGTCAGTGTATGCACTGAATATATATATATATATATATATATATATATATATATATTGAAAACGACGCAAAAAAGACGAGAAGTTTAATCAACGCCCTCAATAATTCATAGGTACAGAATTATTGATTAAACATTATCGTCCAAATTTGAAGTCATAGCACCATATATTGTAGGTACAGTCAAACATCTCATAACGAGATTAATTCGTTTTAGAGTCTTATTTTTAAAAGCAAAACACTCGTTATACGAAACATTTTTCAAATACAAATCAATCGAAATACGATAATCCGTTCCATGCTGAAAAAATACTCATTTAAAAAAAAATTATTAACATTTATTGAAATAAAATTATTTATGAATTGTTGAAGAGTGTAACCACTTGGAATACAATTTAGATTTGAAACAATAAAAAATAAAAAAAATATGAATTTCTAACAACTAATTATTGCTTTTTAACTAGCAAACTGCTAAAGACGTTTGTTTTTGCAGACGCTTCAAAATTTGACGAAAATGTATGTAATGTAACCGTTTCGTAGACAATCTTGACACTCCATTGGAAGCATCCATCTCCTTAATTGTTCTTGAGATCAGTACATATAGTTGATGTCGTTTGATTGTAGTTGCGCGCTAGATTCGCAACCTTGTTCTCGCTTTTCAATGTTTTTTTGTTGTATTTTAACTCTGCAATTTTTCCTCTCTTAGGACTGTCTTCTTGTGCTTTTTTCGAAGATAACTTATCAGTTTATTAAACTTTGCACATAAAAAAATTACAAATACTGTCTTAATACAAAATTTGTAAATTTAGTTGATCACACACGAAAACAATACGCTAACAGACCGAGTGCTTAACACAGAATAATACATCAATGTGGAAGTGCCGGCTCACAAATGAATTTCCAAGAAGAGGGGAGTTTCCCTTTCTGCGTCAGTCGTTATGGGAAAACTCGGTCGTTAAGGGAGCAACTTTTTCTACAAAAATATTGCTCGTTATGCGAAAATATCGTTATGAGAGGTGCTCGCTATGAGAGGTTTGCCTAATCTTAACATGAAATGCCTTCGCGACAAGTTTGCGAACCCCCCTTAAAAAAGCCTGGGTACGGCCTTGCCAACTGCAGGAGAGTTAGTTATCTACCATGACAACAGATCGCACATCTACTGCATTGACGTGTTCAACAGCTTAGTCTACTTTACAGATTGGACCAAAAAGTAAATTTGTGACACAGTTACACAGGCAAAACAAACAACGTGTGTACATCTTATTCTGGGAGGTTGCAACAAAGTGACAATTCACAATTATTAGTGTTTTGCTGAAACAAATGTGCGTTGTTTTTTTAAGCCGTGCGCTTAAATACTAAATAGGGATATCTTTTCAAGAAATCTGACCTTGAACATTGATTAGCTTGTAGACCTATAGATTATCGTCATTGTGTTAACACAATTCAGAACCCCAATGAGAGTCTATCTGAACGGCACAAGTCTCCAGCCTGTTGGGGCTCCAAGTTTCGATCTGCCGATAGAGATCAGGTTCTATAGCAAACACAGAGTCGAGATTCCAGGTAACTAAGTAAGTGGATAAATTATTATGTCAACCAAAGCGATGGTTGAAATTAAATATGAACCAGATTTTTAAAGATAATTAACCTTCGACTTACTTTTAAAGTACTGAACAGAAAAAAATGAACTGTATTATTGATACTTGAACGCCAAAACAAAATTTTTTAAAAATTTAAAAAAAAATTGTTTATTATACCATTGCAACACTATACCATATATTCTGCCAGAGAATAAAAAGCATCAAATTAAATAAGCGATATTATTTAACCAAGATTTAAGACATAGATTGAATGTTCGAAATGTCTGCTTCTGAGGCGCAGCGAAAAGGGGAGGGGGGCGGGGGATACATATGTCCCATGCCGCCGAGATTCGGGAACGCCAAAATGAGGCTTACGACGTCAGATTATGATAACTGAACAATGGTAAATAAGGGGAGGGTGGGCGCCAATTTTAAAGTTTGTCCCCGGGCGCATATATCCTTGCTACGCCAAGGGTCTGCTTCCACCCCACCGTCCGCATTTCAAACTCTCCATGGGCGGATATTTGACGCCTTCCTTCTTGTGCCTGTATAAACGCCTTTTAAAAAGTAAACCTCATTTTTTTACCTCTTTAATATAGAATTGCAATCACAATGCTGTAAGGTTTAAAAAGTGACTCTTCTGTATCTGAGAAGAGAGAGATTATTATAATTTGTTTACGACAATGAAGTTAAAACATGGACCATTTATTGGTTCATCATTTTTGAAAGTTTTCCACTGATTTATTTAACAGCCTGGACCTATTTTCGGAACATTTGTTCGTATATATGTGTGTGTGTATGTAAGTGCGTGCGGGGGTGCGTGTGTGGCTTTCTAGTAAAAAAAATTTTTTTGAAGTACTGAATGTATGAAAAATAACACAAAATGTTACAAGTGTTATTATTATGAATCACTTGAGTTTTAATTTAACAAGATTGGAAACTGAAGCAATGTGGATTACATTTCATGTCTAAGCCATCAGTCAATATATTTACTAATGAAATGACGTCATGTTGTATACCCATCAGGCACTGCTCTAAAATCGACCTTCACCTTTGATCCAGCCCAAGTGTTCGTTCGTATGATAGGGGTTAACGACTGGACCAGTGGACAAATTCAGGTCTACAACAACGGCCGCTGGGGCAGTGTGTGTGATGGTAGATGGAATGACAAGGATTCTCAAGTTGTTTGTCACATGTTGGGATGCAACAGGTCTCGAAAAAAATATTAATTTGTATTTAGTTTTTAATTGACGAAACAATGCAATTCTTTAAACACGTTTTCATCAGTGTAGCCAAATATGAATTTAAAATCTATACATATATACACACACACACACACACACACACACACACACACACATATATATATATATATATATATATATATATATATTATATATATATATATATATATATATATATATATTTCACCAAACAAGTTTGTGCGAGTAATTAAAGCATGACGAATGACTCTCGCTGGTGTCAACTAATCACAGTTACCGGTTGGGAAGCGAAGGTAGTGGAGGGGTGGGGCATGTCTTGAGACCAGCAATGTTTTTTGCATTCACTTTCGTTGTTCCTTCAAAGAGTACAAGTACATGCATTTCGTAGTGAAGTGGTTATTACATCCGCCTGACAAGCGGAAGTTCTTAGGTTCTTAGGTTTTTAAAATTAATTTTTTTTAAATGTCTATGTTTATGCCCGTTCTTTTCCCCTTTCATAGCGAACATAAACACCACTTGGCATGCATTTCTTTGGGGGAAGAAAGCTTCGTTCAATGTTATACCAATTCCCTCATCAGGTAACTGTCTGTTTCCATCGGTCGCATATTTCTGGGAAAAGATCATAGACGAAATTGTAGCTCTCCAACTTGGCATCATTGCTGTAATTTTTGTTTCTCAACATTGGGATAACTGCGGTGACGAGCTCTTCGTTGTTCTCAGTGACGAAAACGTAGTCATACACTCTCCTCCACAATACGCTCAGTACATGAATACTTCAGGAGTATATGGTGGCATGGCAGAAATTGTGGCCATGTCTAAAATACTTCCCAAAAATTCTTCGGCGGTCCCCCCAACGTTCACTCGCTCTGTTCCCATTTGTTCGTGATACTGTTTGTGTTCGTTCCCCCCCCCCATTTTTCTTTGCATTATCTATAAGTAAGTCTGCAGCGTATGCTACACCGTGGGTCGTATCTAGTTTAAAATATTGTATAAAATATATCTTAGTTCATTCCAGTGATCACGTGACTAAAAGTAATTAATACTTAATGCATTAAGTGTGCGTTGTAATTTTTTAGAAATAAAAAAGGTTAAAATAAATGTTATCAATACTTAGCTGGGTTTCAATATCTTATAGAAAATAACTGGAGCCTTAAATTTTTTGGTGGATCATTTAAATGAACACGTTTAAAATGTTTTTAATATACGTAGCTTTATTTAAACGCGTTTTAGGTAACAGGTATCCCTCGTCCATTCATTTTCTCACCAGATCGTAGATGACCTTTAGCTTGGCAGTGAGTGTTCTCTGATTCACGCATCATTGGCATTTACCACGGTGAAAGCTTGAACCTGATTCATTTAACTTTGGTGTCTTTTAACGCTGCCATATATACATAATATTAAATCAAATTAAAAGTTGAACTGTGCAATAAGAAATATACTATGTAGAGAAAAATAACTTGAAACAGAAAGTTAAAATCTGGCAATATAGGGTCAAGACTGCATTCAGCTGAGGTAGGTGGAAACCCTGACAAAAGGTAACAATAAAACATGAACGTGTCTTCCTCAATAAACAAAAAGTAAAGTAAATTGAAAATTTTTTAAACTTACGCACTGAGTAGTACAATTATTATTATTATTTTAAAAATATTTTTTGAGTTATTTTTCCAGGTCCCAAGTTTGACCATTTTATTGTTTTCTATTACGTCAGTGACCAAAATTTGGTGAAGAAAGATCTAAATTATTCCAACTAATTAATGTTTGGTGAAGAGATATCTAAATTATTCCAGGTAATTAATATTTGGTGAAGATAGATCTAAATTATTCCAGGTAATTAATGTTTGGTGAAGATAGATCTAAATTATTCCAGGTAATTAATGTTTGGTGAAGATAGATCTAAATTATAAGTTAGTTAGTTGTTTCCTCTCGGGCCGAAGACGGCACATAGGGCAGAAGTCATGGATTTCCATTTACGACGATCCGTCGCCAATTGTATTAGGTCTTGATTATTTCTTAGACCCATGGTTGAGCTTTCTCTTTTGATTGTTATACGTAGGGTTTCTTTTGGTCTTCCTTGTTTTCTTTTGCCTTTTGGGTTCCATATGAAGGCCTGACGAGGGAGTCTTCTCTCTCGTCCATTCGAAGAACATGATCGATATAATTCCAGCGTATTTTCCTAATAAAAGTTGACACATATTCTTGGTTGGTTTCTTCTCTTATTGTTTCATTTGATTTAAAATCACTCCATTTTATATTCAAAATCTTTCGGAGGCATTTGTTTTCGAAGGCAGCTAATTTCTTTTCTATAGCTTGAGTGGATTTCCAGCTTTCACATCCATATGTTAGTACAGGGATAACGCAAGAGTTGAATAACCTAAGTTTTATATGTTTGCTGAGTGTCTTTGATCTCCAAATATTTGTAAGTTTGTTAAAAGCACTTGACGCCAACGCAATTCGAGTCATTATCTCTGATGTTGCATCTCCATCATATGACATTTTGCTTCCTAAGTAAGTGAAGTTGGTTACTTTCTCTATGGTTTGGTCATTAAGTATAATATCAATTGGTTGGTTGGTGAGGTCCATGACTTTTGTTTTGGTTGTGTTCAGGTAATTAATGTTTGGTGAAGATAGATCTAAATTATTCCAGGTAATTAATGTTTGTATTTCAAATTGTAACTTTAATGCCGGCTCTAAAGTCTAAAGTAACTTAAGATCAAAAGTTTGACGTATGATCAAAACTTACTTTCCTGAATAAGCTTAGACACTAGTTCCATCTTTACCTCTCTAAATATCTATCATTTCACACCTGTATTTTAGTTTAGTAATCTAACCATACTCGTGTGTATGAGTGAGTGAAGGAGTGGGGGTGGGATCTTTGTGTCCCAGGCTTTTTCAGCGGAAACAGACTGAATATGATCTGTTGTGCCGTTCAAAATTTGTGTTTGAGGGAGAACGACTCACTTTTGGCTTTAAAGAGAAAGTGTTTTAAAGTAAATGCATTATTTTTCCAATTCTGTACAGCTTTTTACAAACACTTATTATCTACTTAATGTTGTTTTATTTTAATGACCTTTAATTCTTTACTTTTAGTTTAAATATGAATAAGTAACATCGTCAAAGTTTTTTTTTCTTTTTTAATTTATAACATGTTATTGCTAAAACGGATTACATAATTTCAGAACAGTACATTATGGAGTTTATCTTTTGACTTATGATGTAAATATAGTGAGTCATAATTCCCCAAAAAAGTCAATCAGGATTAACTATGACCGGTTTTATTTTCCCACAGTTACGCGGCATCTCCGACCAAACTGGCAATACAAAAAGTCTCCATCGTGTACGTCCATGAGGATCAGACTTTTTATTTTTCTATTGACCAAAATGGGACATTTAACATCTGGTTGGCCAATGATACAGGTAGTATCATGAGATACTTTGGTTCCAAGATAATAATAATAATAATAATAATAATAATAATAATAATAATAAATTGATTATTTATATAGCGCTGTATCCTAGTAAGGAACTGGGATCACAGCGCTTAACATGAAAGAAATAACATACATATAAGTATTAAATTAACTTTCATATCATAACAAACACAAAAATTACAGTACATTATACATAAGCTACGTTAATCATTTACAAGAAATGTAGTTTCATTAATTTTGAAAATACATTTTGAAAAGATGTGTCTTAAGTGCAGTCTTGAAGGACTTGGTAGTTTGAATACCACGTATGTGTAATGGTAGAGAATTCCATTGTTTGGCTGCACAAAAAGAGAACGACCTTTCACCAAATGTTTTGGTGCGTGTCGTAGGAACAAAGAGAACGCGTGTGTCTGCAGAAGATCGTAGCTGGCGAATGGGTGAGAAGACCGACAAAAGTTCAGTAAGATACGATGGGCATGAGTTCAAAAAGAAGTTGTGACAGAGAACGGCCAGTTTGTAATCAATACGGGCTTGTATAGGCAGCCAATGAAGTGAGTGAAGAAGTGGAGTAACATGATCATGTTTTTTTTGCCTTGAGCACCAGTCTGGCAGCTGAATTTTGAACATTCTGTAGTTTTTCAATGCATTGTTTAGGCGCTCCTGACAGAAAAGAACTGCAGTAATCCATACGAGCTAGTACAAGAGCACAGACTAGAGTTTTTGTTGCACTAACTGTTAAGTAATGACGGATTGAGCTGATCTGACGAATGGCATTGTAGGCAGAGCGACAGATGTGATTGATGAAGTGGTTAATAGACAAGTTGTCAGAAATAATGTAGCCAAGATTCCTAGTCGATATTGTGAACAGAATATCCGAACTGGCTACTTGAATTGATTTCGGAAGAGACAAAGTACTGCGTGATTTATTGTTGCAAAATAGAAGTGCTTCAGTCTTGTCATCATTCAGCTTGAGTTTGCTTAACGTCATCCAAGACTTTACCTCACCAATGCACAGGTAAGTAAGTGTATGTTATACCCAATATTTTACCATATAAAATGTTTGATCTGTAGAAGCTTATGTATACTCAGGAATTTACTTCTATTTATGTGTGTCTCGAATGTGCAGTGCACGTATTTTGGATCAACCTTATAACTAATAATTATACACAACAACTAAGTGCACAATAAAAATGTTAAGTTTTGTTCTAACGGAATAAACATCTATAAACCGTTTCATGACATTTAGTTCACAACATAGACACACACACAATCACTTTATTCACACACTTGCACACACAAACATAAACACACAAACAGATAGTGCCATAAAAAAAAATCACATTTCATTGCAATAACCGCTGCTCTTTTTACTTTGTTTCCATTTTACAAATTAATATGAGCTCGAACTATGACGTAAAAGTCACAATATTTTATTTCGAGAAACGCCGTCTTGTTAATCTCGACACCAACATGTTTATTATTTTACGTTTTCAATAATTTATTTTATTTTCGGGAGTTACCCCGCATAGCGAGCACCCACGGACGCGCTTAGGCGCAATATATATAGGGATACACTTTTTTATTATTTTTCAAGAGACTTGTATTCGTCTGT
Organism: Ampullaceana balthica; assembly: GCA_944989445.1. Classification (NCBI taxonomy): domain Eukaryota; kingdom Metazoa; phylum Mollusca; class Gastropoda; family Lymnaeidae; genus Ampullaceana; species Ampullaceana balthica. The sequence goes on along the minus strand of CALYLW010001634.1, from coordinate 70,096 downwards.
GTAATACAATTAACTAAAACACAATTATTTTATACGATTCCATATATAAGCGTTATCAATATACATAATTCCCGTGGTATGTATGTATGTATGGTTGTAATGTAACTAATTTTAGAAAGCAGTGCACCAAATTACTGCACCAAAAATAACACTTTTCGAACGTTCCGCATAAAATTGTTCAATATGATAATAAATGAATCAAATAAAAATAAATGAAAGTTCTGTATTACGTTATTTTTTAATCTAATGTGTATTTATTTTGAAAAAATCCATCATTTTTGACGGGTGATAAAATTCTAGTATATTAAGATTTTTCGTTTTTCTTTATGTTATTGTCCATTGTACATTTTCGCGTTCTAAACTTTTTTTTTAAAGACAGTGTCATAGAAGGCCTGGCTATAGACAAGGCAAAGAACGTCCTATTTTACACTGACTCTGCCCATGGGTCAGTTACTTCCGTTGCACTTGATGATACAGGAATAAAGAATATCCACACAGGAATAGCACAGCCGAAAGGGCTGACGTTGACAAGAGACATGGGTACGTTGGATGTAACCATTCACAGTAATATAACTACTGACCACTGAGTTAGTTCACTTATATTTTAAATTAGACATACTTACAATATTCACTAAAAATTTAGCTTTAACTTTTCCTAAATTATTTAAGAGATATTTCTATTTATTTTTATTTTAAATCCCATAGACTTTATTTATCATGAAGCGTAATTTAGTTCAATATAATAAATTAATATACGTTCAGCTTAAGTGTTTAAAACCAAGTAAAATTTATAACGTAATAATTATTGATAAAACCGACTCAAAAGTTTCCCAATGATTTTATAAACTTCACTAACGCCGTATTCATTAACATTTAATTGTTGGACACTATATCAAAACTAAATAATCTAATGACATCAGCTTGTACTTGGCAGTGTTGTTTACTGGAGTGACTGTATGTACCCTGCCAAGATAGAGAGTTCCAACTATGACAGCTCAAACAGACACGCCGTCATCAACAGCTCATTGGAGAGTCCTAACTCTGTCGCTGTTGATGCTGCAGGTATTGTCGTAGTACAGTCGTAGTACAGTCGTAGTACAGTCGTAGTACAGTCGTAGTACAGTCGTAGTACAGTCGTAGTTACCCAAGTGGGCCATAAAGTGTGGTCTTTTTATTCTTGATAGTTTGAAAAACTTCATTCCAATGCAGATTTCTGTTTCCGTTTCTTTTCTCTTTATTTCTTTATTTTAAAAAAAAATAATTTAACAATAGGAGCTTGGTAATTTTTTTTTCTAAGCACTAAAAAATATCTTCTTTTAAAATTCAAACCATCTTCTTTAATAATTCTTAGTATGTCTGTATAATATTAGGTTAGATATATTTTGTGTCAGTCGGAAATCTATCAAAGTGTAATACATGCCCTAAATATCGTTGTTTGTTTCTGTTGACATGTGTCCACAGCGGGTCTCGTGTATTTCTGTTGACATGTATCCACAGTGGGTCTCGTGTATTTCTGTTGACATGTATCCACAGTGGGTCTCGTGTATTTCTGTCGACATGTATCCACAGTGGGTCTCGTGTATTTCTGTTTGACATGTATCCACAGTGGGTCTCGTGTATTTCTGTTTGACATGTATCCACAGCTGGTCTCGTGTATTTCTGTTGACATGTGTCCACAACGGGTCTCGTGCATTTCTGTTGACATGTGTCCACAGCGGGTCTCGTGTATTACTGTTGACATGTATCCACATGTATGGAAATACTTCAACTTATTAGTTTTAAATTATTTCGTTATTTTTAGTCCGTTATAAAAACGTGGTTTTTAAAAATCTTTTTTTTTACTTCTATTTATTAAAATAGCCTATGCTAGAGTTTAATATTTGTTGGAATAGGGATAAAATAAGGCGTTTTCTTTTTATAATACCCGTAATAATAATATAAATATGTTTTCGTCAACAACGTACCATCCCATGAATTCTGCCAGCCAATTACATCTATATTAAAGTGATAATCAAGCGATTCATATCTTTCTTGAACACAATTTGTTTCTCTATAATTGTGGGATCAATTACGTGAAAATATTCTTTTGAGGTAAGTTTATCACTTGTTGCTCCTAAGAAATGTTTCGTCCTGATTGTTTACAAAAATTTCCATTCCTACGATCTCTCAAAAAATTGTTGCAGACAACAGTTTTTGTTTTAATTTTTCAGATAATAATAAAACTACACGCGAAATAAACAAATAGTTATTAATGAATTCTATACTATTTCAAAATAAAGCTTATGAAAATGTCATTGTGTTACAGAGATTTCTTATCTTAGATTCGTGAGTCTAAAAATAAAACATGACTGTTATTAAAGCAAAAAGTCCCAGCTGTTAGTGTTCTTAGGGTTAACATGAGGGTCATGGGTTAAGAACTCACAGCAAATCTTTGTGTGTATGAATTAACAGAATTAAAAAAATATTATTTTTTTTCGTTTTTTTTCATTGAAAGTAGTAATTTTATTTAACATATACGTATATTATATATGTATCATCTAACTTATGCTATACAATGAAACTGATTAAATAATTTGGTTTTGAAATGCACTTTAAACTCTTTTTCAAATTGCAATTGCTTTCTACCAAAAGCTAGTTTAAACGCAATAAAAGATATACAGAAAATAATTTTGAAAGTAACAAGTAATTCAGGAATTTAGATTATGTAAAGTAAACAATTATATGAGTACTTTGTGTAGCGTAGACTACCATTCACAATTCTGGCATCTGCTAATAGAGACAATATATGCATTTACTTCGTGGTCCAAGATTTGCATCAATTCAATAGAGTCAATTCAGGAAACTAGTACAACAGTCAATTCTGGCATCTTCACCCAGATGCAATCTAGGCCCGATTCTAAATTTTATTTATCAGAGACTTTTAATTTATTTCATATTAATCAACATTCCAAGCAACGGTATACTTAATTCTTTATATTAATAAATGACTTGATATTTTACAAATATATCTTTACCTTGTATATCAAACTACCTTCAGATACTACATTAATGAAACTGTAAATTTAGGTAAACATGTTTTTAAATACCTGAATTTCCCACTTAATCACCAGTGCAATGGCCAATGGTGACCAATGGCTTGCATTTTTGTACCCATAATGATTTTTTAAAGTAGTAAATTAAAGAGATAAGCTTAAGCAGAAATATAGTGTGTTTAATCATGAAACTAGTTAATGAAATACTGGATGTGTCATTATTCGATTAATTTCTAAGGCATTTATTCAAATCAAAATTAAAATTTAACAGTAATGAGTAGATCTGTTTATATCATTTAGTGAGCCATCTGGGGCTAACACCACTGGGAAAGGGATATTAAAATATTACTTCCACTCCAGCAAAAAGAGCTCTTTCGTTAAGCGAAATTGTGACTCCCTCCTCTTACACCAGTAATAGCACCCATACCGATCAGTATGTTATCCACACACGGGTGTGGGGGCCACATATTTTTTAATATATTGGTATTGTCTTTCATGTCCTCTGTTTTTTGCAAACGTATCAGCAAACATGACGCCATGAAGTGACCCAATGAATATTTTTATTTTGTCGTGAAAAGGTTTGGACTGGAGGCTAAAATCTTTATGATAGTAAACATGGCAACACTGCAGAGAAATACTAGCTATGAGTGAGCCTGACAAGACGTAAAAAAACAGCGAACGTTTCGGCAAAGTGCCTCTTCAAGGAACAAATATGACTAAAATAAAACGAATATAAAGAAGTAAAAAAACTTAGCTGCGGTGAGTCAAAGAGAGCAATAGTAATACTAGTAAAACTTCCAGGCAGGTATTGTTCTCTTTTGCTCTGGATTTCACCGCAGCTATGCTTTTATTTTGCCGAAAAGTTCGCTGTTTTGTTACGTCTTGTCAGGCTCACTTATACCCTGTTTACATGTTATCCATCTACTTATCTACAAGTCTGGTTGCAGTCTCACCCACAGAGTAATACTATGATGTAATAGAGACAGAATACTCGCCAATAAGCAACTCCATTCTTTAATTTTCATAAGTAATTACTGTGGTTAGATAGCAGTCCTTGGTCCAATGCGCCATCGTATCTTATACATGTATTACAGACGCACTCTCTATAAAAAAGATTGCTACGTCCTATGCTTATCCATGGTTTATGTCTATTCTTGCATAATTATTTGGTTCTGAATGTTGATAGTGTGTTGGTGTTCCTGGTTTTTTTTCAGGTACCCATTCGACGCCCCAATGCCAGACGAAAAAAATGAACATTTTTAATACATGTATGTGTTCTTGGGAATGAAAAAAAGAAAAGTGTTTTTATCAGTATGTATCTGAGTTTTGTATTAGATTGTTGTGTTGTATTTCAAAAATAGACTACACTGTCTTTTTTTTACTACAACTGCATCTTTTTTACAACTACATCTTGCTTTTTTGATTAGGAGAAGCTGATGACTTTTGTTGGTTTTTTTTTCTCGATCCGATGTCACTAATTTAAGAAGTTTGTAACAAAAGGCAGACTGACATTTTCAGTTGTTCTCCTGTGTGTGTCCGACCGATAACTGAAACTGGGCCAGCGTGCGTCGTTTTAACAATAACGTATTGAGGGTTTAAGAAGTAGTGCAGTGTTAAAAAGCTCTATTAACGTATTCCAATGGACCATACGCAGACATAACAATGTTCAATTTAAGTAAGTATGTCCTGATTGCTTGGATTAAAATAACTCGAAATTAATTATGAAACACTGTCAAAACTGATGGACTTAAAACTACTTATTAAAATATTAAACATATCTTCCATTGAAATTCCCAAGGCCCATAGTTTTATTCTGAAGAGTTTACTTGATAATGTTATAATTATACCAACGACATTGATACAGTTCTATCATTATAATAAACTGCAAACTTGTGATTTGTGAAACAACATCTAATTAACCATTTGTTCAATGTCGTAATGATCGTGTTTTCAGACAATGATGAGTTACAATTTGTTGGCATTTTTTAAAATTACCGCATAAAATTTTTAAATAATTTAACTGTTAATTTCACAAAATAGATTAATTTAAGTAATTTAGAGTTTTGTTAATATTTGCAGCTTAATTTTTTTAAAAAGAGTTTAGAAACGTATGGTGACAGTGGGAAATAAGGATAGTGAAAAAACCAATCAAATTGATAACAATATTTAAAGAGGAAATGTTTAAATTTCAGTATTTTTTTTATCTACAATCATCTTTGTCAACATTAGGGGAGGTAAGTGTGTTTTCATTGTAGCTGCTTATAGCATAAATAACAAATTTATTAACGCTGTTGATCCATAATAATGTTGGTTAAATGTTTATTCAACTTAAAGAAAAGAACTAAATTACACTATGGCGGCTATAGTGTGGTTGAATATTTATAACTAAACTTTTTTTCAAATGTTCACATTAAATAATCAAGAAAGTTAACGCAACGTACTTGTTACTTTTTACTACTAAGAAATGTTTTTCTTTGATGTTTCATTACTCACCATCGTGCACCATGTACCGATTGTCCACGTCAGTTGACGCCCTTGCGTGTTACAAGTGTAGTATAATCTCTGACCCTCTAACATGTGCGACCACAGAGCTATGTCCTCCTAATAGTGTAAGTGACACCACTCTTTACATACCATTTGGAGCAAGTCCCTTTATACAGATTTAATAAATATATTGTTTTAATAGTTTTGTTATGATCTTTAAACTAGCAATTTTATATCTGTTTTCAAATTCACACTTTAATATCTATTAAGGTCCATATTTTTTAATAACTGGATTTACCATTATAGTAAATTCAATGTGTAGTCGTTTGCAAATTTAGCTATCAATTATGCCAATGTATTTTTTAAATAATAAAAAAATAGTGTTATTTTTTGTGTGATTTATTACAAATATTAAGAGGTGTAAATAGACATGTTGTCTTAGTTGAACATTATTTTATGATTTTATTTTTATTATTACACTTTACAATATATGTATATTTTTTAAAAACTTTTCCTTCATAATACGGTAGCAGAACTTACTACTTTCATTAGTTTTGTTTATTGTTGTTATTGTCCTTGTTTTCAGCAATGTTTCACAGAAAGGATACAAGAAGGAACGCGTGGATTATATTTTAATATGGGATGTGAAACATGGGAGGTGAGTTATTGTAATGATAATAGGATAACAATAACAGGACATCAATAACAGGACATCAATAACAGGACATCAATAACAGGACATCAATAATAAGACATCAATAATAGGACACAAATAACAGGACATCAATAACAGGACATCAATATCAGGACATCAATAATAGGACATCAATAACAGGACATCAATATCAGGACATCAATAATAGGACACCAATAACAGGACATCAATAACAGGACATCAATATCAGGACATCAATAATAGGACATCAATAACAGGACATCAATAACAGGACATCAATAACAGGACATCAATAACAGGACATCAATAACAGGACATCAATAACAGGACATCAATAACAGGACATCAATAACAGGACGCCAAACATGGCATGAATCATAACATCACTTTAATAAAAACATCCGAAGCAAAATATTAAAAACAAAATAAAACTATTCATGAATGTAGTGGGTACAACAAAATAGATAAATACAAATATCCTATGACATATTACATCGGAAGACGTTGTTCAACTTGTATTAGAGATGTTGTATCTCTAAAATGTATTTGTAAATTTCTTACATTATTTGTGTTTTTTTTTCCCCACCGCAGTGACATCACTTAGCTTTCGTTCGACTCCATGGCTAGTGAAATAAATGATAGACTAGTGACGCAAATTTTTTCGGTGGCGTCAATTTTACAAGTGACGCCACATTTTTGTATAGTGACGTCAATGTTTGTTTAGTTACATCAATGTTTGTCTAGTTACATCAATGTTTGTCTAGTTACATCAATGTTTGTTTAGTTACATCACTGTTTGTCTAGTTACAGCAATGTTTGTCTAGTTACATCAATGTTTGTCTAGTTACATCAATGTTTGTCTACTTACATCAATATTTGTCTAGTTACAGCAATGTGTGTCTAGTTACATCAATGTTTGTCTAGTTACATCAATGTTTGTCTAGTTACATCAATGTTTGTTTAGTTACATCAATGTTTGTCTAGTTACATCAATGTTTGTTTAGTTACATCAATGTTTGTCTAGTTACATCAATGTTTGTCTAGTTACATCAATATTTGTCTAGTTACATCAATGTTTGTCTAGTTACATCAATATTTGTCTAGTTACATCAATGTTTGTTTAGTTACATCAATGTTTGTCTAGTTACATCAATGTTTGTTTAGTTACATCAATGTTTGTCTAGTTACATCAATGTTTGTCTAGTTACATCAATATTTGTCTAGTTACATCAATGTTTGTCTAGTTACATCAATATTTGTCTAGTTACATCAATGTTTGTATAGTTACATCAATGTTTGTCTAGTTACAGCAATGTTTGTCTAGTTACATCAATGTTTGTGTAGTTACATCAATGTTTGTCTAGTTACATCAATGTTTGTCTAGTTACATCAATATTTGTCTAGTTACATCAATGTTTGTCTAGTTACATCAATATTTGTCTAGTTACATCAATATTTGTCTAGTAACATCAATGTTTGTCTATTTACAGCAATGTTTGTCTAGTTACATCAATGTTTGTCTAGTTACATCAATGTTTGTCTAGTTACATCAATGTTTGTCTAGTTAAAGCAATGTTTGTCTAGTTACATCACTGTTTGTCTAGTTACATCAATGTTTGTCTAGTTACATCAATGTTTGTGTAGTTACATCAATGTTTGTGTAGTTACATCAATGTTTGTCTAGTTACATCAATGTTTGTCTAGTTACATCAATATTTGTCTAGTTACAGCAATCTTTGTCTAGTTACATTAATGTTTGTCTAGTTACATCAATGTTTGTCTAGTTACATCAATATTTGTCAAGTTGCATCAATGTGTGTCTAGTTACATCAATGTTTGTCTAGTTACATCAATGTTTGTCTAGTTACATCAATGTTTGTCTAGTTACATCAATTTTTGTCTAGTTACATCAATATTTGTCTAGTTACAGCAATGTTTTTCTAGTTGCATCAATGTTTTGCTATTGATGTTTATGTGTATTTTAAAACCTTTACATTAACTCGTGGCGTCTGCTTGATTGTTTGAATGCCGCAAAAACTTTGGATTGGTTTTTAACCCATTTCCTCGTAAGCTAGCGAGCTGAAATTTTGCAGGCAGACTTGTGCCGATAATAACAATGATGTATCATAATTTCAGATTGATCGCATGTACTGTAATTAAATTATTGAATTGTTAGATTATTTTATTTATCTATATGTAACATGTTAATTTGTGTGCTAGAGTGTCGTGGTGCGTATTATATTGAACAACCTTTCCTGTCGCGCAAGAAGGTGCGTATTACACCGACCATACTTTTTAAATCCCTTATATTAGCTTCAACGCCGCCTCTCTCTCTCTCTGTCTTGGGCACCGTGGAAACACAGAAGTAAAAAATGACCCACTTCCCGTCATGCCAACGAGCTGAAATTTGGCACACGGACCCGTGTCACCTAACAATGCATCGTATCAAAATTTCAGATCGATCAAACGTACAGTTATTAAATTAATTCATTTTTAGTTTATCTCTATACGAGGTATGTAATTCAATTTCACTGTTTGTTATTGTTTTTTTTTCACGTGATTGTTCAGTCACGCGTTAACGCAACCCATCGAAGTACCGGCGTGCTTTTGTTTACATTTTACGTGTCACAATGAGCTCGGTCCAGCGATCGGTGCCCAGACCTTTCCCCTCTCCCACCCCCCCCTCCCCCGGTTATACAGCAGGAGTTAAGGCAGATACAGTCTGTAAATGTTTGTCGCGTTTGAAGATGATCAATACTTTTAACTATGACTCATATATAAAAGATTTATAGTCAAAAACTGTGTTTTTACGGGATTGTTTTATTAAATCCCTTATATCAATTTCACCGCCGTCTCTGTCTTGAGCTCGCGGTCGGTCGGTCGTGAGGGCGGAAAAACAAAAGTAAATAAAACAAACCCGTAAAAACAAAGTTTTTGACTATAAATCCCTTATATATGAGACATAACTAACAGTATTGATTATTTTCAAACATTTACAGACTGACACCGAGTGATGTCCCTTGACTTTAATAAATGGGGGTGGGATGTGAGGGGGTGTCGGCAGGACGGTCGGCGTCAACTCAAACTCACGTGGAACTGGAATTTTAAAAAAAAATAACAAACAGTGAATTTTGAACTACATACCTCATATAAGGATAAACTAAAAATGCATTAATTTAATTATGGTACGTTTGATCGATCTGAAATTTTGATACGATGCATTGTTAGGTTCGACGGGTCCGTGTGCCAAATTTCAGTTTGATCGGATCATGGGAAATGGGTCATTTTTGACTTCTGTTTTTCCGCCCGCCGAGCCCAAGACAGACAGACAGACAGAGAGAGAGAGAGAGAGACGCCGGTGAAGTTAATATAAGGGATTTAAAAATGACCGACTTCTCGTGATGCCATGAAGCTGAAATTTGGCACATAGGCTCGTGTCTCCTAACAATGCATCGTTTCAAAATTTCAAATCGATCGAACGTACATGTATTAAATTAATGCATTTTTAGTTGATCTATATAAACTATATGTAGTGGTCGCTATTGTTTACATTTTACGGGTCACTTGACTTCACGCAGCCATCGGTGACCACATCTCGTGGAGGAGGATTTCACTCAGTGTTAGGTTGTAAATATTTGTCGCGTTGGAACATAATAAATACTTTAAGTTCTGTCTCACATATAAGGGATTTATAGTCAAAAACTTTGTTTTTACGTGGTTGTTTGATTAAATCCCTTATATTAACTTCACCGCCGTCTATCTCTGTCGTTCGTCGTTGGGCGGGCGGAAAAACAAAAGTCAAAAATGACCCACTTCCAGTAATGCCATCGAGCTGAAATTTGGCACATAGACTCGTGTCACCTAACAATGCATCGTATTAAAATTTCAGATTGATCGAACTTACCGTAATTATATTAATGTATTTTTAGATTATCTCTCTACAACGTGTGTAATTCAATTTCACAGTTTTTTTCCTCGTGACAGTTGAGTTCAAGTGTTGACGCCACATCGTCGATGTACCGGCATGCTTTTTTTATATTTTACGTGTCACGCTGAGCTCGGTCCAGCGATCGGTGACCAGGCCTTTCTCCTCTCCCCCCCCCCGGGCCGGGTCATAAAGCAAAGTGGAGTTAACACAGATTCAGTCTGTAAATGTTTGTCGCGTTTGAACATAGTCAATACTTTTAGTTATGTCTCATATATAAGGGATTTATAGTCAAAAACTTTGTTTTTACGGGTCTTTTTTTAAATTAAAAAACATATTCCCAATCGGTGCGCATTATATTAAACATCTGTTACGAGAAATAACTAAAATTGTGTATTTTTCGATTGTCTTGCACTACACATTATTATAACGAACATTGTTTTTAGTTATGTGTCTTATATAAAGGATTAATAGTCAAAAACATGTTTTTTGCGTTTTTTATACTCCTTTACAAACCCACTGCAAATTTCCAGGGAGGTGACTGCCCCAAACAAGACACGAACGATCCCTTCGTTGGGAGGAGAGGCGATGAGACCGTGGTAACAGCTCACAACAGGACGAGACGAGATGTGGCCTGCAAACAGTGCTGCACGTTCGACAACTGCAACCGTGGATTCAACTGCGCCTTGACAAGTAATTGTAAATCATTTAACCTAGTAACGCTAGAGCAGGGGTCGGTAACGTTTAGTCTGAGGGAGCCATAAACACCACATATTTTGTCTGAGAGAGCCATAAACACCACATATTTTGTCTGAGGGAGCCATAAACACCACATATTTTGTCTGAGAGAGCCATAAACACCACATATTTTGTCTGAGAGAGCCATAAACACCACATATTTTGTCTGAGGGAGCCATAAACACCACATATTTTGTCTGAGAGAGCCATAAACACCACATATTTTGTCTGAGGGAGCCATAAACACCACATATTTTGTCTGAGAGAGCCATAAACACCACATATTTTGTCTAAGGGAGCCATAAACACCACATATTTTGTCTGAGGGAGCGATAAACACCACATATTTTGTCTGAGGGAGCCATAAACACCACATATTTTGTCTGAGAGAGCCATAAATACCACATATTTTGTCTGAGGGAGCCATAAACACCACATATTTTGAAAAGTAATTCTGTGAGAGCCATACATTATGTGAAAAACCAGTGCTTTTTTTCTCGCGTAACACAGCGGAGCTGCGTCGCGGCACCTTTCTTCCACCACATAGTTCTTTTCATCACTTTATGCCCGTATGGAATGCTTTTACAGCTGCGTTCCGATACCTTTTTTAAATTTTTTTATTATTTTTTATTTTTAATAAAACAAACCCGTAAAAACAAAGTTTTTGACTATAAATCCCTTATATATGAGACAGAACTTAAAGTATTTACAAATATCTACAGACTGAATCTGTCTTTACTCCCCTTTGCTTTTAACCCAAAAAGGGTGGGGTGGGAGTGGGAGAGGGGAAAGGTCTTGTCACCGATCACTGGGGAAAGTTCACCGTGAAACGCCAAATGTAAACAAAAGCACGCCGCTTTACCTGGTTTAAGCACGAGACGTGTTCACACCGGTGGCTGGCCTGAAGTCAAGTGACCCGTAAAATGTAAACGATAGTGACCTCTACATATAGTTTATATAGATAAACTAAAAATGCATTAATTTAATTACGGTACATTCGATCGATCTGAAATTTTGATACGATGCATTGTTAGGTCATACGGGTCAGTGTGCCAAATTTCAGCTCGATCAAATCACGGGAAGTGGGTCATTTTTGACTTTTCTTTTTCCGCCCGCCCAGCCCAAGACAGAGATGATGAGATGATGAGATGATGAGACGGCCGCGAAGTTAATATAAGGGATTTAAAAAAGAAAAAGCACTGTTTAAAACTAATAACTCAAGTGAACGTGTGTATTTTGTGTTATATCAACAGTAAATGTACACAAATTATTTTTCTGAATTCTTTTTAATAATTGATTTGCTTTTGATAATTACTAATGGTATTTATTACCATTAATGCGACTTATGGTGCTGCATGGCTTTGCTGATGGTTGTGTAGTCTGGTTGATACGTGGTGAGGTTAAGCTTCATGCAGGCGTTGTTAAACGTGATCGCTGGTTGGTCTTAATGTTCTTTAGATGTGAGAAAGGCTGCTCGCATGTATGCCTAGAGCCAAACATTGTCAGTACAGAAATACTCACACGCTGCAGTGTGTGGAATTTAACGGGACGCACGTTCCAAGTTTTGACAATCAGCCAGTATGCGTGTTGAAGTTTTTTTCCATTTCTGTCAACTCCTGTTGGCTCGTCAACTCTGTGTTCTGCCAACTCCTGTTGGCTCGTCAACTCTGTGTTCTGCCAACTCCTGTTGGCTCGTCAACTCTGTGTTCTGCCAACTCCTGTTGGCTCGTCAACTCTGTGTTCTGCCAACTCCTGTTGGCTCGTCAACTCTGTGTTCTGCCAACTCCTGTTGGCTCGTCAACTCTGTGTTCTGCCAACTCCTGTTGGCTGGTCAACTCTGTGTTCTGCCAACTCCTGTTGGCTCGTCAACTCAGTGTTCTGCCAACTCCTGTTGGCTCGTCAACTCTGTGTTCTGCCAACTCATGTTGGCTCGTCAACTCTGTGTTCTGCCAACTCCTGTTGGCTGGTCAACTCTGTGTTCTGCCAACTCCTGTTGGCTCGTCAACTCTGTGTTCTGCCAACTCCTGTTGGCTCGTCAACTCTGTGTTCTGCCAACTCCTGTTGGCTCGTCAACTCTGTGTTCTGCCAACTTCTGTTGGCTCGTCAACTCTGTGTTCTGCCAACTTGTGTTGGCTCGTCAACTCTGTGTTCTGTCGTACAAGCCTCTCCACATCATCATTCAGTGACTTGAAATTATTCACCCACATTCTGAGGCCTTCAGGTCAGCAGCGTGGAGCTCAAAATCTCTGAAGGAGACACCGGGGATGCAACTGAGGTCAATGCTGCCTACTGCACACTCGTGTGGATTGGTGATGAACTAAAAAAGACGCTTGTGCTCGAGAAATTCTCCAAAGCGCGCTTTAAATGACTGCGATAGATTAGACGTGAAGCCTGCTAGCTGCTGAATATTAAGATGCTGAGCAGGGTCACTTGATGTGCACATTTCTTTGAACTCTACCAAGTTTTCAAAGTTTAGTAAACGACCTATTTCAATCTCAGCGATGAAGAGTTCTAGCTTGTTTTTAAATGCAAACACTGCTTGTTGCAGGGATAAGATTGTATTTCCAACGCCTTACATTTTAACATTTAGCTGATTTTTTAAAAAGATTATATGCAATTAAAATGTAGATCAAAGGAGTCTGAAGAATATTTTTTAAATAATCGAACATTTGTCTGCGAGCCAGATGCAGCCATCAAAAGAGCCACATCTGGCTCGCGAGGTAATTTTTCCCGACCCCTGCGCTAGAGGATAGAGGACCAAAGGGCAAAGTAGTAATAATACATAAGGCAATTAATTCTAACTTTGTAATACAACACACATATAATAAAATACAACCCTCAGAAAGACATATGAATAAAAAACACTTTTCTTATTCATAATGCAAGAACAAACACATACAAAATCTCGTTCTTCCCATCTGGATTTCGGGTGGAATGAATTGCCTGATCAAACCAGAAAAACCAACACATTATCAAAGTTAAAACTCTAATAAAATGGAATACTAGACATAAACCATGGATAAGCGTAGGACGCAATAATTTCTGTATAGAAAAGCGTCTGATATAGATATGAAAAGCTCTTCTTAAACGAAAACAGTTACAGTTGGTTTTATAAAGAGATGCTCTGCTCTGAGAAGTCTTGTTTATATAAAATGCATTGTGATTGAAGAAGAAAAAAAAGCCTTTAAGAGATCAGTAGCTAAACTTGACTAGTTTTGACAATCTTAGGATATAACGTGTTAATCACATCTTGATAACTAGCCAGCCTTCAATATAATATTTTGACAATCTTAGGATATAACGTGTTAATCACATCTTGATAACTAGCCAGCCTTCATTATAACATTTTGACATTGGAAACTGTTGTTTTGTTTATTTTATTTATTCCCATATTATAGACATTCCTTAAAAATTATTCAGAACCTAAAATATGAAATTTTATTAAAACTTACAGCATAAATTTATTTTATTTGGCCTTAAAAAAATATATATATATTTAGTTTCCTGTATTTAAAATTCAGCCAACAGTGATGTTATCATTTTATCATTAGGACTCTAGTCGCGTTAAATTAACTAATGAACATCCTACTACATAAAAAATATATTAAAATGAAATTTTTTTCACACTGTGTGTTCCACAATCCGTCTTTTCTAGCCAGGGCGCCTGACACGCCCCAGTACGCCTCCTGGCTGGCTGTCCGCTTGCTCCCCGAGCTCAACAAGAACAACTACGAGGGGACCATCGAGGTCTACTACAACAACCGTTGGGGGACCATCTGTGACAGTGACTGGACTGACAATGATGCCAAGGTTGCCTGCAAGATGTTGGGATTTCTTGGGTTCGTTAGTTAGCAAGTAAATTAGTTAGTTACCTAGTTAATATGGCTAATTAATATCTAGTTGGTTTGCTTTTAATGAAGTCTTTGCTTTCGTTTATTAGTAAATGGTGTAATTATATGTCATTTAAAACTAAAATATTTAGATTATTTCTAATGCAAATGTCCGAACTGTTTACTATTTTTATTTGAACATTTTACCTGACATTGTCTATTAAATAGCTGTACAATTAGAGCAGAGTTTTTAATATAAATTTCCTATACTATTTAAAGCGAATTAGATATACATTTGCTATAATGTTTAAAAGAGATTGCAATAAATTTGCTCTACCATATAAATTTGATAGATCAAACATAGATCTTATAACAAATGCTGTTCTGTTGAATTAGAGTCTGATATAAGTTTGATATACCATTTCAAATGATGTGATTTGGTTGAGGTTACCTTAAGTTGAATATGAAATTAACTACGTTGACTTACATCCCCTTGGATTCATATAATGGTCACTTTTTTATTACATATTTTTAAAAAATCATTTGAATTTCATTTAGAATATAGAGAGCACAGTGTCTATCAGTTACGTAAATGTTAATTTGAGAGAGAACATTGAGCATCAGTTAAATGTTAATTTGAGAGAGAACATTGAGCATCTGTTAAATGTTAATTTGAGAGAGAACATTGAGCGTCAAATAAATTTTGATTTGAGAGAGAACATTGAGCATCAGTTAAATGTTAATTTGAGAGAGAACATTGAGCGTCAGTTAAATGTTAATTTGAGAGAGAACATTGAGCGTCAGTTAAATGTTAATTTGAGAAAGAACATTAAGCATCTGTTAAATGTTAATTCGAGAGAGAACATTGAGCGTCAAATAAATTTTGATTTGAGAGAGAACATTGAGCATCAGTTAAATGTTAATTTGAGAGAGAACATTGAGCATCAGTTAAATGTTAATTTGAGAGAGAACATTGAGCGTCAGTTAAATGTTAATTTGAGAGAGAACATGAGCGTCAGTTAAATGTTAATTTGAGAGAGAACATTGAGCATCAGTTAAATGTTAATTTGAGAGAGAACATTGAGCATCAGTTAAATGTTAATTTGAGAGAGAACATTGAGCATCAGTTAAATGTTAATTTGAGAGAGAACATTAAGCATCTGTTAAATGTTAATTTGAGAGAGAACGTTGAGCGTCAAATAAATTTTGATTTGAGAGAGAACATTGAGCATCAGTTAAATGTTAATTTGAGAGAGAACATTGAGCATCAGTTAAATGTTAATTTGAGAGAGAACATTGAGCATCAGTTAAATGTTAATTTGAGAGAGAACATGAGCGTCAGTTAAATGTTAATTTGAGAGAGAACATTGAGCATCAGTTAAATGA
This sequence comes from Ampullaceana balthica, assembly GCA_944989445.1. Classification (NCBI taxonomy): domain Eukaryota; kingdom Metazoa; phylum Mollusca; class Gastropoda; family Lymnaeidae; genus Ampullaceana; species Ampullaceana balthica. The sequence continues at coordinate 54,025 of CALYLW010001634.1, read as the reverse complement.
TAATTTGAGAGAGAACATTGAGCATCAGTTAAATGTTAATTTGAGAGAGAACATTGAGCATCAGTTAAATGTTAATTTGAGAGAGAACATTGAGCATCAGTTAAATGTTAATTTGAGAGAGAACATGAGCGTCAGTTAAATGTTAATTTGAGAGAGAACATTGAGCATCAGTTAAATGTTAATTTGAGAGAGAACATTGAGCATCAGTTAAATGTTAATTTGAGAGAGAACATTGAGCATCAGTTAAATGTTAATTTGAGAGAGAACATTGAGCATCAGTTAAATGTTAATTTGAGAGAGAACATTGAGCATCAGTTAAATGTTAATTTGAGAGAGAACATTGAGCGTCAGTTAAATGTTAATTTGAGAGAGAACATTGAGCGTCAGTTAAATGTTAATTTGAGAGAGAACATTAAGCATCTGTTAAATGTTAATTCGACAGAGAACATTGAGCGTCAAATAAATTTTGATTTGAGAGAGAACATTGAGCATCAGTTAAATGTTAATTTGAGAGAGAACATTGAGCATCAGTTAAATGTTAATTTGAGAGAGAACATTGAGCATCAGTTAAATGTTAATTTGAGAGAGAACATGAGCGTCAGTTAAATGTTAATTTGAGAGAGAACATTGAGCATCAGTTAAATGTTAATTTTAGAGAGAACATTGAGCATCAGTTAAATGTTAATTTGAGAGAGAACATTGAGCATCAGTTAAATGTTAATTTGAGAGAGAACATTGAGCATCAGTTAAATGTTAATTTGAGAGAGAACATTGAGCATCAGTTAAATGTTAATTTGAGAGAGAACATTGAGCGTCAGTTAAATGTTAATTTGAGAGAGAACATTGAGCGTCAGTTAAATGTTAATTTGAGAGAGAACATTAAGCATCTGTTAAATGTTAATTCGAGAGAGAACATTGAGCGTCAAATAAATTTTGATTTGAGAGAGAACATTGAGCATCAGTTAAATGTTAATTTGAGAGAGAACATTGAGCATCAGTTAAATGTTAATTTGAGAGAGAACATTGAGCGTCAGTTAAATGTTAATTTGAGAGAGAACATGAGCGTCAGTTAAATGTTAATTTGAGAGAGAACATTGAGCGTCAGTTAAATGTTAATTTGAGAGAGAACATTGAGCGTCAGTTAAATGTTAATTTGAGAGAGAACATTGAGCGTCAGTTAAATGTTAATTTGAGAGAGAACATTAAGCATCTGTTAAATGTTAATTCGAGAGAGAACATTGAGCGTCAAATAAATTTTGATTTGAGAGAGAACATTGAGCATCAGTTAAATGTTAATTTGAGAGAGAACATTGAGCATCAGTTAAATGTTAATTTGAGAGAGAACATTGAGCATCAGTTAAATGTTAATTTGAGAGAGAACATGAGCGTCAGTTAAATGTTAATTTGAGAGAGAACATTGAGCATCAGTTAAATGTTAATTTGAGAGAGAACATTGAGCATCAGTTAAATGTTAATTTGAGAGAGAACATTGAGCATCAGTTAAATGTTAATTTGAGAGAGAACATTGAGCATCAGTTAAATGTTAATTTGAGAGAGAACATTGAGCATCAGTTAAATGTTAATTTGAGAGAGAACATTGAGCGTCAGTTAAATGTTAATTTGAGAGAGAACATTGAGCGTCAGTTAAATGTTAATTTGAGAGAGAACATTAAGCATCTGTTAAATGTTAATTCGAGAGAGAACATTGAGCGTCAAATAAATTTTGATTTGAGAGAGAACATTGAGCATCAGTTAAATGTTAATTTGAGAGAGAACATTGAGCATCAGTTAAATGTTAATTTGAGAGAGAACATTGAGCGTCAGTTAAATGTTAATTTGAGAGAGAACATGAGCGTCAGTTAAATGTTAATTTGAGAGAGAACATTGAGCATCAGTTAAATGTTAATTTGAGAGAGAACATTGAGCATCAGTTAAATGTTAATTTGAGAGAGAACATTGAGCATCAGTTAAATGTTAATTTGAGAGAGAACATTAAGCATCTGTTAAATGTTAATTTGAGAGAGAACATTGAGCGTCAAATAAATTTTGATTTGAGAGAGAACATTGAGCATCAGTTAAATGTTAATTTGAGAGAGAACATTGAGCATCAGTTAAATGTTAATTTTAGAGAGAACATTGAGCATCAGTTAAATGTTAATTTGAGAGAGAACATGAGCGTCAGTTAAATGTTAATTTGAGAGAGAACATTGAGCATCAGTTAAATGTTAATTTGAGAGAGAACATTGAGCATCAGTTAAATGTTAATTTGAGAGAGAACATTGAGCATCAGTTAAATGTTAATTTGAGAGAGAACATTGAGCATCAGTTAAATGTTAATTTGAGAGAGAACATGAGCGTCAGTTAAATGTTAATTTGAGAGAGAACATTGAGCATCAGTTAAAAGTTAATTTGAGAGAGAACATTGAGCATCAGTTAAATGTTAATTTGAGAGAGAACATTGAGCATCAGTTAAATGTTAATTTGAGAGAGAACATTGAGCATCAGTTAAATGTTAATTTGAGAGAGAACATTGAGCATCAGTTAAATGTTAATTTGAGAGAGAACATTGAGCGTCAGTTAAATGTTAATTTGAGAGAGAACATTGAGCGTCAGTTAAATGTTAATTTGAGAGAGAACATTAAGCATCTGTTAAATGTTAATTCGAGAGAGAACATTGAGCGTCAAATAAATTTTGATTTGAGAGAGAACATTGAGCATCAGTTAAATGTTAATTTGAGAGAGAACATTGAGCATCAGTTAAATGTTAATTTGAGAGAGAACATTGAGCATCAGTTAAATGTTAATTTGAGAGAGAACATGAGCGTCAGTTAAATGTTAATTTGAGAGAGAACATTGAACATCAGTTAAATGTTAATTTGAGAGAGAACATTGAGCATCAGTTAAATGTTAATTTGAGAGCGAACATTGAGCATCAGTTAAATGTTAATTTGAGAGAGAACATTGAGCATCAGTTAAATGTTAATTTGAGAGAGAACATTGAGCATCAGTTAAATGTTAATTTGAGAGAGAACATTGAGCGTCAGTTAAATGTTAATTTGAGAGAGAACATTGAGCGTCAGTTAAATGTTAATTTAAGAGAGAACATTAAGCATCTGTTAAATGTTAATTCGAGAGAGAACATTGAGCGTCAAATAAATTTTGATTTGAGAGAGAACATTGAGCATCAGTTAAATGTTAATTTGAGAGAGAACATTGAGCATCAGTTAAATGTTAATTTGAGAGAGAACATTGAGCGTCAGTTAAATGTTAATTTGAGAGAGAACATGAGCGTCAGTTAAATGTTAATTTGAGAGAGAACATTGAGCATCAGTTAAATGTTAATTTGAGAGAGAACATTGAGCATCAGTTAAATGTTAATTTGAGAGAGAACATTGAGCATCAGTTAATTGTTAATTTGAGAGAGAACATTGAGCATCAGTTAAATGTTAATTTGATAGTATGGAAAATGGAGGATACCATTTCATACATAGTACTAATATTTATACTCTCATCATAAGTTAATCAAAAGACAGCCCCTAGCAAGTGTTTAATGGCATCAAGAGACGAAGACTTACAGCGAATGTCTTTGTTTTTATCAGGGAAGGGGCCACAGCTAAGAACGCCAGCACTCTCAGTGCTAATGTCCAGACGTTATTGCCCAATGTCGAGTGCTTGGGTCTTGAGGACAGCCTTGCCGACTGCGGACACGGGCCCCTGGGGAGCCACAGCTGCGGGGACACAAAGGACGCCGCTGTGACATGCTCGTCGGGTGAGTATTTCTAAATATAGCGATGTACGCGACGTATTGATTATGGTTACCTAGAAGAAATGTGTATAGTGGTGGATACATAGATTTATATTGATAACTAATGTTGGACAACTAGATTTATGTTAGTCTATTTGTGCTCCTTTATTTACAATTTCGGATCTTTATTCGATAAAAATGAAATATTAAATAATTTGTTTCGATATCGCACAAACTGTACATTTCTAAAATTGCGAAGCTGATTGAAGACAAATTATGTAGTAAGTCTACTAAAGATGAGTTTACTCGCAGCGAATTAAATTACAACTTTAGTGGTTCCAAGTCTGTAAGAATTAATAAATAGATTCGCATCTAAACAGCCTTTCATTCAGAAAAATAAACAATATATTTTCTAAGATCAGTTAAGTATGTAAATGTTAATTGAATCCTAACAAATATTTCGATACTAAAATATTTCTTGTGTTATATAAATACTAAATGCGACCCGCGGCGTAGCATACGCCGCAGACTTGCTCATAGATAGTGCAAAGAACGGGGGGGAAAGAACGGACACAAACAGCAGCGCGGAGAAATGTAATCACCGTGAGTGAACGTCGGGGATGGGGGAGAATCACCGACGCATTGTTGGTTTTGAGACATACGCACTGCGGTTGTTGTTATCTGCCCCCCTCCGCCCCACCCTTCACTACCAACGCTTGCCAACCATAAACTGTGATTGGTCGACCCTAGCAAGGGTAATTCATCATGCTTATTTGCGAACGAATTGTTCTTGTCCTTGTGAATATATACATGTATATAGATATTCAAATACATGTAGATAGATATTCAAATACATGTATATAGATATTCCAAAAACATGTATATAGATATTCCAAATACATGTATATAGATATTCAAAAACATGTACATATTTCCAACTTTGCACATGTCTCGGAACAAAATACTTTTTAAAAAAAAATTGAAACATGTAACGAAACTGTACAGCATCTTTTGGTCATTCCATCCCACTTCAGAGGATACAGATGACGGCGCCATTTTCATGGTGGACGCACTCAACAACACCTTCATCAGGATGGACGTGAGGACGACCTCATACAGCTACGTCCGGCTGGAGGGCATCTACAACCCGGGAAGCTTCGACTACGACCCGACGGAGGAGAGGATCTACTTCCCAGACGAGAGTTACCAACAGATCAACAGCATGAGGTTTGACGGCACGGACATCAGGAACGTGAAACAGTTGAACTTAAGTAGGTCATGACAGGGATGTGAAACAGTTGAACTTAAGTAGGTCAAGGCAAGGGTGTGAAACAGTTGAACTTAAGTTGGTCACGTCAGGAATGTGAAACAGTTGAACTTATCTTATCTTATCTTATCTTATCTGTTTACAGACGCTCCTTCTATACAGAAGATTATTGCGTCCTACGCTTATCTATGGTTTGTGTTTAGTCCTGCATTTTTATTAGAGATTTAAATGTTGATAAAGTGTTGGTTTTCCTGGATTCTTCAGGCAACCCATTCCACGCCCGAATTCCGGACGGGAAGAAGGAAAACTTGTATGTGTTTGTTCTTGCATACGGAATAAGAAAGGTGTTTTTATCCTTATGTCTATCTGAGGGTTGTATTAAGTTATCTTTGTGTTGTATTTCTAAATTAGAATTAATTGCTTTATGTATGATTACTACTTTGCTCTTGGTTCTTCTATCCTCTAGTGTTTCAAGGTTTAATGATTTAACTAATGGTGTTACTCTTGTCAGTTTCGAATATTCTCCAGTAATGAATCTGGCAGCTCTTTTTTGAATTTGTTCTAGTTTATCAATGTTTTCTTTGGTGGATGGGTCCCATACAGAAGATGCATATTCTAGTGCAGGTCTCACCAAAGTGAGGTAGCATTTTAGTTTTATATCTCTATTACATTTGTTAAAGTTCCTTTTTATAAAGCCTAAGGTTTGATTTTTTAATAACTTCATTGGCATGGGGATTCCATGATAGTTTCTCATTTATTAAGACTCCTAAGTATTTTGCATCTTTAGTTTGGGTCAGTTCTTTTCCATGAATGTAATATTTTGAATTTATTTGTTTCTTTTTCTTTGTTACTCTTAACAGTTGACACTTTTCTGGATGGAAAGACATATTCCAGTTAGTTTCCCATTTTATCAATTCATCTAAGTCTTTTTGTAAAATTTTGCTATCTTGTTCTGATTTAATTGTTCTATAGATTATACAATCATCAGCAAATAGCCTAACTTTTGTACCTGTTGAAATGTTGTTGGGTAAATCATTTATATAAATTAAAAAGAGTAAGGGACCTAGCACAGTTCCTTGTGGAACTCCTGAGTTAACCTTTATTGGTGCAGACTTAGATCCATTAATTATTACAGTTTGCTCCCTGCCCAAAAGGAAGTCTTGGATCCAGTGATGTAAGGAACCTGAGATTCCAAAGTAGTTAAGTTTTTTAAGTAAACTAAGGTGGTGAACTTTGTCAAATGCTTTTGAGAAGTCTAGTAATATTGTATCTATTTGATCATTTTTGTCCAAGCCTTTTGATAGTTCATCTATTAAACCTATTAATTGTGTTTCACATGATCTGTTTTTTCTAAAGCCGTGTTGATGTGGGCATAGGGCATTATATTTGTCAAGGTGGTTAACTATTCTACTATATATTATGTGTTCTAGTAATTTACAGGGGATACTAGTAAGTGATACAGGCCTGTAATTACCAGGGTCTGATTTATCCCCTTTCTTAAAGAGTGGACTTACATTAGCTAATTTCCAATCCTGGGGCACTTTACCCTGGTTTAGAGAGGCTTGAAAGAGAACTACAAGGATTGGGGACAGTTCATTGCTTAGTTCTTTTAATAATCTTGCTGGCAAATCATCTGGGCCAGTAGCTTTGTTTATTTTTAAGTTTTTTAGGAGTGAATGTATACCTATCTCATCTACAGTTATGTTACCTATTTCCTCCATTTTATTTAAATTTATTAAAACTTCCTTGTCGCCTGAGGCAGAAAAAGATGATGCAAAATATGTGTTAAGGATATTAGCTTTAGTTTCATTATCATTATAGGTTTTATTATTTGAGCCTTTTAGTGTGGCTATTCCTGAAGGTTCCATTTTTTTAGATTTGATAAAGGACCATAAGTTTTTATTGTTATCTTTGGTAATTACATTGTTTATATATTCATTTTGGAGGTTCCGACTAAGTTTTTGTGTCAAGTGTTTAATCTTTAAGTATTTTTTGTGTATCCTATATGAATTGGTAGCTTTATATTTCTTAAATAAGTTCTCTTTTAGTTTGCATAGCTTTTTCAATCTAGAATTGAACCAGCATTTGTTAATTTTATTTGATGTTAGTTTTGTTGGAACATTCTCATCCATTATAGTTTTTAGATTTGTTTTTATATCTTTCCAAATTTCTTCTACTGGGCTATTTGTGTTAAATTTACTTAGGAAAGTTTGTTGGAAGTTAGCCGCTGATTGGTGTAGTTTTATTGAATTACATTTATTCCAAAGATAGATTATTCTTCTAGGTATCTTATTAATTTTAGTTTTTATTGTATTGGTGACCCTAACAATATCATGGTCGGACAGTCCTGGAATTATTTTATAGTCTAACACTAGTCCTGGTCTATTTGTTAGGAATAAATCTAGTGTTTTATTTTTCCTTGTTGCTGTTTTTACTATCTGTTCTAGGTTTATGTTGTTTATAGTGTCTAGGAAGTGTTCATTAATTTCTTTGTTAGTTTGATGGTTATCAATTGTATAATTTTTCCAATTTATATCTGGAAGATTAAACTCCCCCATAATCCATAGAACTGCATTTTTATTACTCTCTTTTATGAAAGTTAATTGACTACAAAGATTGTTCATGTATTCTGGGTTTGTATTCGGAGGTCTATATATACTGCCTACAATAAGTGGGGATGAGTTTGGTGTAATTATTTATATAAGTAGGTCATGACAGGTATGTGAAACAGTTGAACTTAAGTTGGTCACGTCAGGAATGTGAAACAGTTGAACTTAAGTAGGTCATGACAGATATGTGAAACAGTTGAACTTAAGTAGGTCATGACAGGGATGTGAAACAGTTGAACTTAAGTAGGTCAAGGCAAGGGTGTGAACCAGTTGAACTTAAGTTGGTCACGTCAGGAATGTGAAACAGTTGAACTTAAGTAGGTCAAGGCAGGAGTGTGACACAGTTGAACTTAATTAGGTCATGACAGGGATGTGAAACAGTTGAACTTAAGTAGGTCAAGGCATCGGTGTGAAACAGTTGAACTTATGCAGGTAAAGGCAGGAGGTGAAAGTGTTGAACTTAAGTAGGTCAAGTCAAGGATGTGAAACAGTTGAACTTAAATAGGTCAAGTCCGCGGTGTGAAACAATAGAACTTAATTTGGTCAAGTCGTGGATTTTGTGCAAACACTTTAGTTAAATTCATGGTTATTAAAACAAATAACTCACTAGGTCAAGACAGAAATGTTTAGCAAAATGGGTCCAGTCATGAATGTTACACAAGTTCTGGTCTTGAGAATTAAAACCAATAACTTTATTTTAAAAATTGATTAATTCAGGGATGTTAAACAATTAACTGTATATATCAGGTCAGGGGCGTTGGAGCAAAACAAAAAGTCAAGTTTTCAATTCCTTAAAGAATAAGCCTGTAGCAAGGTGTCACTTTAAATCTGTTTCTTTGCAAGCATTGTAGTGGCACTGAACATGCACGGGTCAAAATTTGGCTGTGCTCACAAACTGCAGAGAATGTTGAGGTATCATATAAAGTTCAACGTGTTTTTACAACCAAATTATCTTGGCTAAATAAAGTTTTTTGGGCGGAGATAACGACTCAATTATTGTTTGTACACCAGATGTACACCAAATGTATACCAGATGTACACCAGCAGTGGTGAGGTTCTGGAGAGGCCAATAGTTTGATTGCTGGTTGTTTGTTTTCAACAGATTCCAAACCAGATAACGTTAAAATTGACCCCATCAACCGACTCCTCTTCTACACCGACAAGTCCCTCAACTTGATCTCATCCATGAACTTGGATGGCGGTGACTTTCAGAACGTCATCACTACAGGGACGGATACTCCTCGTGGACTGGCCCTATATCCAGATACAAAGTAAGGCCCTATATCCAGATACAAAGTAAGGCCCTATATCCAGATACAAAGTAAGGCTCTTTATCCAGATACAAAGTAAGGCCTTATATCCAGATACAAAGTAAGGCTCTTTATCCAGATACAAAGTAAGGCTCTTTATCCAGATACAAAGTAAGGCTCTTTATCCAGATACAAAGTAAGGCCCTATATCCAGATATAAAGTAAGGCTCTTTATCCAGATACAAAGTAAGGCCTTATATCCAGATACAAAGTAAGGCCCTATATCCAGATACGAAGTAAGGCTCTTTATCCAGATACAAAGTAAGGCCTTATATCCAGATACAAAGTAAGGCTCTTTATGCAGATACAAAGTAAGGCTCTTTATCCAGATACAAAGTAAGGCGCACTATCGAGATACAAAGTAAGGCTCTTTATCCAGATACAAAGTAAGGCCGTATATCCAGATACAAAGTAAGGCCCTATATCCAGATACAAAGTAAGGCCCTATATCCTGATACAAAGTAAGGCCCTATATCCAGATACAAAATAAGGCCGTTTATCCAGATACAAAGTAAGGCTCTTTATCCAGATACAAAGTAAGGCTCTTTATCCAGATACAAAGTAAGGCCTTATATCCAGATACAAAGTAAGGCCCTCTATCCAGATACAAAGTAAGGGCCTATATCCAGATACAAAGTAAGGCCCTATATCCAGATACAGAGTAAGGCTCTTTATCCAGATACAAAGTAAGGCTCTTTATCCAGATACAAAGTAAGGCTCTTTATCCAGATACAAAGTAAGGCTCTTTATCCAGATACAAAGTAAGGCCCTATATCCAGATATAAAGTAAGGCTCTTTATCCAGATACAAAGTAAGGCTCTTTATGCAGATATAAAGTAAGGCTCTTTATCCAGATACAAAGTAAGGCGCACTATCGAGATACAAAGTAAGGCTCTTTATCCAGATACAAAGTAAGGCCTTATATCCAGATACAAAGTAAGGCCCTATATCCAGATATAAAGTAAGGCTCTTTATCCAGATACAAAGTAAGGCCTTATATCCAGATACAAAGTAAGGCCCTATATCCAGATACAAAGTAAGGCTCTTTATCCAGATACAAAGTAAGGCCTTATATCCAGATACAAAGTAAGGCTCTTTATGCAGATACAAAGTAAGGCTCTTTATCCAGATACAAAGTAAGGCCCTATATCCAGATATAAAGTAAGGCCCTATATCCAGATACAAAGTAAGGCTCTTTATCCAGATACAAAGTAAGGCCTTATATCCAGATACAAAGTAAGGCTCTTTATGCAGATACAAAGTAAGGCTCTTTATCCAGATACAAAGTAAGGCGCACTATCGAGATACAAAGTAAGGCTCTTTATCCAGATACAAAGTAAGGCCTTATATCCAGATACAAAGTAAGGCCCTATATCCAGATACAAAGTAAGGCCCTATATCCAGATACAAAGTAAAGTCTATATCCAGATACAAAGTGAGGCTCTTTATCCAGATACAAAGTAAGGCTCTTTATCCAGATACAAAGTAAGGCTCTTTATCCAGATACAAAGTAAGGCTCTTTATTCAGATACAAAGTAAGGCCCTATATCCAGATATAAAGTAAGGCTCTTTATCCAGATACAAAGTAAGGCCTTATATCCAGATACAAAGTAAGGCCCTATATCCAGATACAAAGTAAGGTTCTTTATCCAGATACAAAGTAAGGCATTATATCCAGATACAAAGTAAGGCTCTTTATGCAGATACAAAGTAAGGCTCTTTATCCAGATACAAAGTAAGGCGCACTATCGAGATACAAAGTAAGGCTCTTTATCCAGATACAAAGTAAGGCCTTATATCCAGATACAAAGTAAGGCCTTATATCCAGATACAAAGTAAGGCTCTTTATCCAGATACAAAGTAAGGCCCTATATCCAGATACAAAGTAAGGTCTTTATCCAGATACAAATTAAGGCCCTATATCCAGATACAAAGTAAGGCCTTATATCCAAATACAAAGTAAGGCCCTATATCCAGATACAAAGTAAGGCCCTATATCCAGATACAAAGTAAGGCCCTATATCCAGATACAAAGTAAGGCCCTATATCCAGATACAAAGTAAGGCTCTTTATCCAGATACAAAGTAAGGCCTTATATTCAGATACCAAGTAAGGCTCTTTATCCAGATACAAAGTAAGGCTCTTTATCCAGATACAAAGTAAGGCTCTTTATCCAGATACAAAGTAAGGCTCTTTATCCAGATACAAAGTAAGGCCCTATATCCAGATACAAAGTAAGGCTCTTTATCCAGATACAAAGTAAGGCCTTATATCCAGATACAAAGTGAGGCTCTTTATCCAGATACAAAGTAAGGCTCTTTATCCAGATACAAAGTAAGGCCCTATATCCAGATATAAAGTAAGGCTCTTTATCCAGATACAAAGTAAGGCCTTATATCCAGATACAAAGTAAGGCTCTTTATGCAGATACAAAGTAAGGCTCTTTATCCAGATACAAAGTAAGGCGCACTATTGAGATACAAAGTAAGTCTCTTTATCCAGATACAAAGTAAGGCCTTATATCCAGATACAGAGTAAGGCCTTATATCCTGATACAAAGTAAGGCTCTTGATCCAGATACAAAGTAAGGCGCACTATCGAGATACAAAGTAAGGCTCTTTATCCAGATACAAAGTAAGGCGCACTATCGAGATACAAAGTTAGGTTATCTATCCAGGTACAGAGTAAGACACTATATCCAGATACAAAGTAAGGCCCTATATCCAGATACAAAGTTAGGCCCTATATTCAGATACAAAGTAAGGCTCTGTATCCAGATACAAAGTAAGGTTCTCTATCCAGATACAAAGTAAGGTTCTCTAAACAGATACAAAGTAGCACTCTCTGTCCAGATAAAAAGTAAGGCACTCTGTCCAGATAAAAAATAAAGCACTCTGTCCAGATACAAAGTAAGACATTAGATCCTGATAAGATATATATTTTTCCGCAAATTAAGCCTTTGGAAATATCTAGCACCTATATACTTCATAGGACTCGAAAATAGAATCAATTACTTTATCAACTTAATAGGTCAAGGTTTTTAAACATTATTTTATTGTAGTGAGGTTTTTTTAAAATGTATTACGAAATATGAACTGTCAATTAGTTTATTTAATGTGAATAGAAAATACTCCATTCCTTGATGATAAGAACCGCCTCTCCCATTGTATTCAGAACACTGTACTGGACTGATCTGGGAGAGACTCCGAAGATAGAATCTGCTAACTACGATGGTACCAACAGGAAGACACTGGTCAACACCAATCTTAAAACTCCGAACGCACTGACCATTGATTACCAAAGTAGGTAAACAAAAAAACACAAAAACAAACAAAAACAAACAAGCAAACAAAAAAAAACGAAGTTGAAAGCGTAGCTAATTTTCTTGTCTGAAATATTAAATCACTTGTAGATTAAATCAAAATCTAATACGTTTTGCCTTAATTTGTAGTAGTAGTAGAACATTAAGTTTAGATAAACTTAAAGTGAGATTAACCTAATATTTGATAGGTCTGATTTAGCTCTATGATTTAAATAGGTCTGATAAGAGATAAGCTTGATGTAAGATAAACCTAATGTCAGATAAGCTCATGTTAGATAAGCTTGACGTTTAATACTATGGAACCTCTCATAACGAGTAATTCGCATAACGAGCAAAAAATGTGAAGAAGCTGCTCTCGTAACGAGCGACATTCCGAATAACGAGTTACGCAGAAAGGGGTAGTCCCTTTTTCCCGACATTCATTTGTGAGCCGGGACTTCCCCGCCGATGCATTAGTTTGTGTTTAGCACTCGGTGTGTTAGCGTATTGTTTTCGTGTGTGATCACCCGTTTTTACAAATTTTGTATTCAGACAGTATTCGTAATATTTTAATGTGCAAATTGTAATAATACCTGTGCTAAAGTGTAATAAACAATTCATAAGTAATTTCATTTGAATAAATGTTAATAAAAACCTTTTGAAAAATGAGTATTTTTTCTGCATGGAACACATTATCGTATATTACATTGATCGCATGGTAAAACTTGTTTCGTTTAACGAGTGTTTCGCTGAACGAGTAAAATTCTGGAACGATGTATGCTCGCTATGAGAGGTTCCACTGTATTTGCATATTTTTATTTATATTCACTGTTACCTTTTTATGCGCTATTTATTTTGTGAATAATTCTGCAAAGACTATTTCAGTTTTTGAAAATAAATGTTCTCCTTTACAAAATTATTATTTTGGTATCCAGGTTTTGGTTGAAATATTAATAAAAATAATTCCTCTAAGTCGAACTTGAGTTTTGCTCTCCGCCAAGTTTTGATCCATTCAGTTGTAGATTCGAATATAAAAATTATTTCAGCTATTTTTTTTCCAACGCCTTTCTGCCCACAATTCAACAAAAATACTGAATAAATCTTTACTGGATTGACATGATTATTATTGATGAACACAGCGTGATGGTGATGTTTAATGGAAAAAATTTGCCAAATTCAATCCAACATAGCTATAATTGATCTGAAATACTTATAAAGCGACTTCATTCCTGAAATATTCCTCCACCATTAGGACACCTTCTCTTTTTCGTGGACAGCGGCCTTGGCACCATTGAAAGCCTTGACCTTCAAGGAAACAACAGAAAACTTTTACATCAAGACTCCAGTGCCCAGTTTTACTCCATTGACCAGTTCGACAAATACCTTTACTTTACGGACTGGAGCAAAGGGTATTGCAATAGCTTATGTTAGATTCTGAAACAATGTTATTGAAATATCTTTACTTTACGAACCGGAACAAGGGGTATTGTGATAGCTGAAGATGGATTCTGAAACTAAGGAATTGTAATAGCTAATGTTAGATTCTGAAACAATGAAAAGTTTAATAAAATACGAGACACGCGTTTTGTTTTTAATAGCTTGTGTGTGATTCTCAAACAGAGTATGTTGTAGTAACGCCTGTTTGATTCTGAAACAGATAGTATTTTTGAAACATAATATCAGTCTTTGTTAAAATATTTTTTGTTGATATTATCAGTAGCGCAGCCAATAGATAACACGTTCACCATTTTACAATTATATTTTAAATTCCTCATTTGTATTGCTTGACTTGCAAAATGTAATAAATGCTTAAAATATTCTTAAACAACACAATGCAATCAGATAGCAACAACAAGTTTGGTAAACCGATTAGTACCAGCTGTTTGGGAGAGCATACACTTGACCTAAATATAGCTCGAAGCGATAGGTTAGACCAGCAAATATAACTCTCACTGTGTGATCTGCGTGGATGCCATGGTTGTCCTACAACTGAAGTTTGCATGGATGACATGGTTGTCATATATTTGAAGTTTGCATGGATGACATGGTTGTCATATAACTGAAGTTTGCATGGATGACATGGTTGTCATATAACTTACGTCATCGCACTTCCTCGATCTCCAGGGCTCCTATGAAAGTCTACGTGGATGGCTCAGGGCTGCAGTATGTCGGACCCCCAGTTTCTAATAAATTAATGGACATTCGACTACACAGCAGATACAACACTGACATTCCAGGTACATTCCAAGTTTTATTATTATGTCCCTAATATTTAACAAGTTTAACATTTTACTAAATTCTTCTCTGTGGTTCTTTGAGTTGCTTCAACAAGCATCCTCAAAGATCAGTGATTGTGTTAATAAAAGCATCCGCAAAGTCAGTGATTATGTTAATACAAGCATCCGCCAAGTCAGTGGTTGTGTTAACACAAGCATCCGCAAAGTCAGTGATTGTGTTAATACAAGAATCCGCCAAATCAGTGATTGTGTTAATACAAGCATCCGCTAAGTCAGTGATTGTGTTAATACTTAAGCTATTTGTATCTCAGCTGTTTCGGTACGGATTTCAAATTGTACACTAATTCCTAATTACTGATGCAAAATACGGTGTCCCTATTTGTAATAGAATTCATAGCGTCACCTTCACAGTAAATACCAGAGAAAACCAAACAAAGATTCATTGCTATAATAACCTCCAAACTTTAATAACATAATATACTTTTGTTCTTTATATTCCTTTTTGAATTGTCTGCGTCGTACCGCCATCCTGATTGGTGGAGATTTAACGACGTGCTTTTTACAAAAAATCTGGATGAAGTAATTATTAAATAGATATGTTGTTGGAGAATTGCACTGCACAATTTTCTCATGAAACTTCAGAAAGTGGTCATACTTTGTAAGACTCTGGTTTTGTGGTTAGGTATAAGGCACAGTCCAGGGAGGAAGGAAAAGAGGCAGACAAAAGAAGAGATAGGAGGACGATATCAAAGAGTGGACTGGCCTGTCATTCAGCGACTCTCAAAGGGCAGCACAGGACCGGGGCAAATGGCGTGTGTTAGTGAGCAGTTCACGATGGTGCCCCAACGACCCAACAACGGTTTAGGGGATAGTTCAAGTTCAATTTAAAGTTCATACGGCTACTGAACAGATGGACGTTGATTTAATTCATGGAATGGAATTATTTTCTTTGTTTTGAATATTTAGTTGTTGTTTATATAAAACTTTCTATAAAACTGTCATTTCTTCTTTATATACAGACACTATAAGAAATCTGTGGCTCTATTGTGAAGTCTGGATCAATTTTCTGATTAAATTTGGCATTATAGTTTCAAAGTGTCTATTCCATTTCTATTTATTTATTTTTGTAATTTTAGGTACCGCCACTCAGTCCCCGTCCATATTCGACCCTGGAGAAGTCTTCGTGCGTCTGATGGGGACCAGTGACTGGACCAGTGGACAAGTTGAGTTCTATGCCAATGGCCAGTGGGGGAAAATCTGTGACGACGCCTGGGATGACCGGGATGCTACAGTTGTGTGTGGCATGCTTGGATTTGATAGGTAGATGGATGGATATGATGTGTGGATTGATGGATATGATGTGTGGATTGATGGATATGATGTGTGGATTGATGGATATGATGTGTGGATTGATGGATATGATGTGTGGATTGATATGGATATGATGTGTGGATTGATGGATATGATGTGTGGAAAGATGGATATGATGTGTGGATTGATGGATATGATGTGTGGATTGATGGATATGATGTGTGGATTTATGGATATGATGTGTGGATTGATGGATATGATGTGTGGATTGATGGATATGATGTGTGGATTTATGGATATGATGTGTTGATTGATGGATATGGTGTGTGGATTGATGGATATGGTGTGTAGAAAGATGGATAAGGTGTGTAAATGGATGGATGTGGGGGTTTAAGTATTGCAATGAAATTATTATCTGAAAGATACAAAATTGTGTGTTTTCCATTTCGGTAAAATTTTCCATATTGCTTCATCTGATGTTCGAAAATCTAAAACATTGCTTCTAAAATGTTTACTGGTACATTCTCGCGCATCCTATATAATGAAAGGCCAAGTTCTTTCCGGTCATCTATAGCGATTGGTCCCTCAAACACACAGGACTCCTACAGCGAATCATATTGAACACTTTTACGCGGACGTTCAAACCGAGTCATTTTTGGTGCAGTATTTCTTCCAAGACTTTATTTTGAGTTATGCGCAGTGGGATTTATAGTCAAAAGCTCTGTTTTTACGAGTTATATATTTTAACTATAATGAATAGTATTTTGACGTGATGCACATGTATGCCGGTCGAGACGGCTGTTGGGGTGGAGTTACAAAATGCCACCGAACGGTGGCGGAACGTACTTGGACGGTCTTTGTTAATCGTAGTTATATAATCACAAATGTTTACTGGTACATTCTCGGGCATAGTTATATAATCACAAATGTTTACTGGTACATTCTCGGGCATAGTAATATAATCACAAATGTTTACTGGTACATTCGCGGGCATAGTTATATAATCACAAATGTTTACTGGTACATTCTCGGGCATAGTTATATAATCACAAATGTTTACTGGTACATTCTCGGGCATAGTTATATAATCACAAATGTTTACTGGTACATTCTCGGGCATAGTAATATAATCACAAATGTTTACTGGTACATTCTCGGGCATAGTTATATAATCACAAATGTTTACTGGTACATTCTCGGGCATAGTTATATAATCACAAATGTTTACTGGTACATTCTCGGGCATAGTAATATAATCACAAATCGCACCACGAGTAACAGTCGTAGTTTTGTGGACTTTTGTCATCAGACTTATGTATGTCCTGTATCTGTGTCATCAGACTTATGTATGTCCTGTATCTGTGTCATCAGACTTATGTATGTCCTGTATCGGTGTCATCAGACTTATGTGTGTCCTGTATCTGCGTCATCAGACTTATGTATGTCCCGTACCTGTGTAATCAGACTTATGTATGTCGTGTATCTGTGTCATCAGACTTATGTATGTCCTGTATCTGTGTACTGCTAATCTTAAT
The DNA here is from genome assembly GCA_944989445.1 of Ampullaceana balthica. Classification (NCBI taxonomy): domain Eukaryota; kingdom Metazoa; phylum Mollusca; class Gastropoda; family Lymnaeidae; genus Ampullaceana; species Ampullaceana balthica. Next base: position 36,710 of record CALYLW010001634.1, on the reverse strand, counting down.
TATCATTTGTAAATTATTTTTCATGTTTATTTGTATTTAATAGTTTAGGAATTAAATTTCGTTCTAACTCCATAAAGTGACTTTAGTCAAATGTGTACAAGTCAACATAGCCATAACTTTCTTCACGTCTGGAATTTGGGCGTGGTTTTCTTTTTTTGTCTGATCAAACCAATAAAACTAACACAGTAGCAACATTTTAAAATCTAATAAAATTGCAAGACTAGAAATAAAAAATGAATAAACGTAGATCGCAAATATCTTCTGTATAAAAGGAACATCTGTAATAGATAAGATAAATTTAGATTTTTGCAACTTATATTTTCTAGGTTCATTGTTCATTGGTTGCTTTGTCTCATGTCCAGAACAAAGGCCAAGGCTCAGGTGACCAATCAGCAGGCTACTGGCAGGGGCTACGGCCTGAACTCTCTCGATGTCGTGCAGTGCACAGGAACGGAGGACCACATTGCCAAGTGTGTGATCGCGCCAAAAAACTGGAACGTGCACAACTGTTCTCGGAGTGGACTGGCCGGGGTCATCTGTGAGCCTCCACAACAAGCGGGTGTACCGGGTGAGGCCGTCTCTATACAGTTTGAGATTTTCTCTTGTGTTCCAGCTGTTGTTAACTTCGTTTTAATTTAAATTATATTCAATTGTAACGAATATGTTAACTATTTCATACACTTCTCAGATTGTTAGATAACATTCTGTGACACACATATGAATAGATTTATATCATATATTATATTATTATATACCAATATACCCTAAAATATAGATATACAGATTAGAAAATACCATACATTTCTTAAAATAATGCGTATTTTTGACAGACCCAACAATCGACAACTTTGTGATATTTTATGATGTCTACGATGGACAATTGGTCAAAGTTGATCAGAAAACGTTCAGGTAAAAAAAAACTATTTTCAATGCTCAGTGATTTAAAAATATTTTTGTTTAATTTTTAAATTGGATAAGTTGACAAAGGACGACGCAACACTAATAAATCTTGTTAAAGTCATTTTAAATGTAAAATAAACTCGACAAATTTTTTTATAAAAAGTTGACGAAGTTTCTAACGTTGTGACATCCTCTCTCCACAGTTTCGCCATTGCTCCCGTCACTATACCGCTGATACCTGTGGCCATCACCTACTCCCCAAAAGATCAGACCATTTATTTCTCGGACGGTCAAAATGGAACATCAGACATTTATGTGGCCAATCACAGAGGCAGTATTGTCAGAACATTCGGCTCTGCCATTCCAACAGGTTAGTCACCTCACCAAACTACATGCAGGTTTTAATGGATGCCTTTGTTTTAGCGTAAAACGACTACTGATATAATCTCTGGTTTCATTTTTGAGTCCGTTCTGTTCATAGTTTTAAAAGACTAAAAATGTTTAAAATTATTTAAGTTGTTTTTAATCAATAAAAATATTCAATTCGATGCATAGCTTATAATATTTCCTAATGGTAACGTTGTATGTGTTGTTAACTTGTGGTGTCAACAGTTTTTTGTTTGTTTTTCCAACCCAGGGAGTGTTATAGACGGCCTGGCCATTGACATGGACAGAAATCTCTTGTTTTACACCGACTCCGGCCACGGGTCAGTCGTGTCCATCACCCCAGATGGGACGGTCATCAAGAATGTCAGCACGGGCATCGGAAAGCCCAAGGGGGTCGCTCTAGATAAGAAGTCAGGGTAAGAGTTGCCAGAGTGTTTCCCCCTGTCCCCGGAGTTCACAAATTGATCCATGCGCAGATTACAAGGCACTTTGCTATAGTTGTATACAATGGGAAAGTTTTCAGGACGGGTCAATGCGATCCAGAGTTAATGTATAAGATTTATTGAAATGCAGCTTCTCTTTAACTATTGGTCCAGGTATAGATTAACTGATATAATTATCAAATTATTAGTTGTATAAACTTTTGAAGTGGTAATAACAACAATAAACATTGTTTATACAGCTTTTATTACAACAATAAACATTGTTTATACAGCTTTTATTACAACAATAAACATTGTTTATACAGCTTTTATTACAACAATAAACATTGTTTATACAGCTTTTATTACAACAATAAACATTGTTTATACAGCTTTTATTACAACAATAAACATTGTTTATACAGCTTTTATTACAACAATAAACATTGTTTATACAGCTTTTATTACAACAATAAACATTGTTTATACAGCTTTTATTACAACAATAAACATTGTTTATACAGCTTTTATTACAACAATAAACATTGTTTATACAGCTTTTATTACAAAAATAAATATTGTTTATACAGCTTTTATTACAACAATAAACATTGTTTATACAGCTTTTATTACAACAATAAACATTGTTTATACAGCTTTTGGCAATGCAAACTAACCATGCGCAATCAACACAAACTATATTATAGATGCTTTTATAGATTATAATAAATGGCAATGGTTTAGCACATTGTATTATATATTTAAATCAGAATAGTGTTTAATGCATATTTAAACTAAGACTTTTTCTATTAGAATACCTTAGACATTAGTAAACATAGATATTTCTCAAACTTATATGTAAAAAATCTTTCATGACCCCAATACCCCCATGACCCCCATACCCCCATGACCCACATACCCCAACACCCCTATGACCCCAATACCACAACACCTCCATGACCCACATACCCCCACACCCCATACCCCCACACCCCATACCCCCATACCCCCATGACCCCCATACCCCAATGACCCCCATTCTTCAAATACAATTCTCTTAATAGCCACAATAATGAGTTAATTCGGTGGTCTTTGGTTAAGCACGCTGTTAAATTATGTTTCAATAAGTGATATTTAATCAAGTGGGTCACGCACAATTTTTGTTTTTTTAATGCATAAATTATTTAGCTTGTTGTTTCATTGATTTGTTGCGTTTTGTAACATCTACTATGAATAAAACGTTCAATACCATATCGTTTTAAAGGGATCATTCCTTTAAATTTCTGTTTTTAAATACAGTTGGACCTCTCTAAGTCGAACTCAAAGGGACCCGGAAAAAAATTCGACTTAGGGAGTTTTTGTGTTAGGTAAAATGGTGTAATATGCTCAGATTAATCAAGGACAGTGCTGATATGGAGAGTGGGGGGGGTGGGGGCAACCATACAAGCGAGAAGGCGTGACAGGAAAGAGAGGCGGTGTCCGATATTTCATATGAAAGGAAGCCGACTTAGCTTTGAAATACCAACACCACCGAAAAATCCCCTCCCCCTACACTTGACTTTCTCCACAGTGGGATGAGGGATTAAGATTTTTACTTTTATTAGTTTTACACAGACGTTATGGAAATTCGACTTACGGAGATTGGAAGCCAAAAATCTTCGAGTTAAGGAGATCCAAAATACATTAGTTTTAAGGAATTTCCCCGGGAACCAACAATTAATTCGAGATATGGAGGTTTTCGACTTAGGGAAGTTCGACTTAGCGAGTTAAGACTGTATAACAACATTTATATGATCTTCTACCCCGCCCCCAGGTTGGTTTACTGGACAGACTGTGGAAGCCCGGCAAAAATTGAAAGGTCCAATTATGACGGGACAAACAAGCAAACCATCGTCAATGGAAACCTGGATCTGCCCAATGGCATAGCGGTGGACGCTAACGGTAAAACTCGTGTGTTTAAACTATCATCTGCTAGTCTGATTTTATCCAAACATTAAGGTTTTCAAACAGATCGAGCAATAGAATTGAAGTTAGTTTGTTAATTGATAAGATCAAACTCCAGTTTCTGAGGGATATTTAAATTTTGTACTGGGAAAACAAATCATCTCCTTTGGAATTTGGAGAGAAAAGGAAAATGTTTTAACAATATTTCTTCAGTCTCGCCGTTGGGTTGGGTTGGGTTGGGTTGGGTTCGTTACTTGAACATTTATCAATATTATAACTCTCACAAAGCTGACTTGGTTTATGGTGTGCCTCAGGGCTCCGTTTTGGGCCCGGTTCTTTTTGTACTTTATACAAGGCCACTACCTCTACTGCTCGAAAAGCATTCAATTAAAAGCCAATCATTTGAAAATGATACTCAGCTATACACTCACACTGATCCATCTGATATTGAATCCACTGTCCAATTGATGCAAGAGTGCATTGATGAAGTAAAGTCTTGGATGACGTTAAGCAAACTCAAGCTGAATGATGACAAGACTGAAGCACTTCAATTTTGCAACAATAAATCCCGCAGTACTTTGTCTTTTCCGAATTCTATTCCGGTAGCCAGTTCTGGTATACTGTTCACAACATCGAATAGGAATCTTCGCTACATTATTTCTGAAAATATGTCTACCAACAACTTCATCAATCACATCTGTCGCTCTGCCTACACCGCCATCCGTCAGATCAGCTCAATCCGTCAATTCTTAACAATTAGTGAAACAAAAACTCTAGTCTGTGCTCTTGTTCTAGCTTGCATTGATTATTGCAATTCTCTTCAGTCAGGTGCGCCTAAAAAATGCATTGAAAAACTACAGAAAGTTCAAAATTCAGCTGCCAGACTAGTTGTTAAAGGACAAAAAACATGACCATGTCACTCCGCTACTTTACTCACTTCATTGGCTACATATGCAAGCCCGAATTGATTACAAACTGGCCGTTCTCTGTCACAACTTCTTTTCCGACTGATGCCATTCCTATCTTACAGAACTTTTGTCGGTCTACTCACCCACTAGTCATCTACGCTCTTCTGGGGACACACGCAGTCTCCGTGTTCCTAAGACACGCACAAAAACATTTGGCGAAAGGTCGTTCTCTTTTTGTGCAGCCGAACAATGGAATTCACTACCATTACACATCCGTAGTATTCAAACCACAAAGTCCTTCAAGATTGCACTTAAAACACATTTTTTCAAAATTTATTTTCAAAATTAATGGAACAACAATTCTTTTAATGATTAACATTGATTTTTGTGTTATGTACTGTAATTAATGTGCTTGTTATAGTATGAATGCTAATTTATTACTTATATTTTTGTTAATACCTTCATGTAAAACGCTGTGAGCTCAGTTCCTTACTGGAATACAGCGCTATATAAATTATCAATTTATTATTATTTTTATTATTAACTAATATGAAATGTGTATCTGTGTACCCAGCGGGGCTCGTGTACTTCTGCGATGCCGGGAGCAAGACAATCGAAGTGATGCACACAGACGGAACCAATAGGAAAGTCTTGTACAAAGATTACCGCTCTCAATGCTATTCCATTACATTGACGTCCAAGTACATCTTTTACAGTGACTGGGCCAAACTGTGAGTAGTTGTGTACATCTTTACAGTGACTGGGTTAAACTGTGAGTAGTTGTGTACATCTTTTACAGTGACTGGGCCAAACTGTAAATAGTTGTGTACATTTTTACAGTGACTGGGCCAAACTGTAAGTAGTTGTGTACATCTTTTACAGTGACTGGGCCAAACTGTGAGTAGTTGTGTACATCTTTTACAGTGACTGGGCCAAACTGTAAGTAGTTGTGTACATCTTTTACAGTGACTGGGCCAAACTGTAAGTAGTTGTGTACATCTTTTACAGTGACTGGGCCAAACTGTAAGTAGTTATGTACATCTTTTACAGTGACTGTGCCAAACTGTAAGTAGTTGTGTACATCTTTTACAGTGAGTGGGCCAAACTGTAAGTAGTTGTGTACATCTTTTACAGTGAGTGGGCCAAACTGTAAGTAGCCTTGTATAACTGTTAAATCTGACGGATTAAATCATAAAACAATGGTGTCTCGATCATCTGACATTAAGTCGTTTTCACGTGCCCTAAATATTTTGTTATTTTCATAACAATTTTTTTTTATATTTTAATATATTAACAGTAAAATGCATAGTGCTACGTTCAGCCGCAGACTTTTTTAACCTTAATAAATAATATATTTGCAGAAACATCATGAGATTAAACAGGGATGGAACCCACGAGCTTCCAGTCGGACCAGATACATTCACACAGATCTACGGCGTGTATGCTTATGAATCTGGGTTTTCTTAAACACATCATGTTTCAGTCAAGCTCTCGAATTTACAGTGATTGTTGGTTTAAAACTATCTAAAAACACTGCTTCTTTACGAAACAAACAATGTCTTGTTCATTTCTTGCTCCTTTGTTGTTTTTTAAATTTTATTTTGATAAGAGAGAGAGAGAGAGAGAGAGAGAAAGAAAGAGAGAAATGGAGAGTTGAAAAATTTACTGGGGATTTTTTAAAAAAAGAGTGTGTTATAATATTTCATGTTCGCTAAGAATATTGTAACTAGTCAGTAATTATTTTTTTTACTTTTGCCAATGTAAGTAAAGTCGCAATCATTATGTTAGGACGTAGAATAAATTAAACTTATAATTTTTGCCATCAGAGACGACGTCTTTGTATCGGGGTAGCAATCAAACTGTAAGTTCAGATCAATGTACCTTTTAAGCTGCGCGGCTACACGACCGTGCAGATATCCAATTGACGCCACGCAGCTATTAAGAATTACCGCGCAGCAAATTTTGTAAAATAAATGCACAAAAATGGATGCTTTGGAACTTTGCACACGAGTTGTTTTTTTTTACTTTGTTCAAGGACAAACGAACCTTAAAGGAAACATTGCTCCAGATTATCTTATCTTGTCTATAACAGAGGTTTCTTCTATAATTTCAAACATAAACATTTCAAATTAAGCACTTCCATTCAGGTATTCGTAAACATTCAATATGGAACACATTTTGTTGAAACAACTTGAACATTTGAAAGATTCTTGTGGAAGAATCCTGTTTAGAGTCACATCAGCCACCAACATACCACAGGCAACGTATTAGGAACACCTACATCGATATTTGAAACATTTATTTTTCCCTCTCATTTTACAGGCAACTGTTGTTTAGAATGAACGTGCCAAGATATTAATACATCATCATGGATCATTGATTACTACTTAGTACCTGACTAGGAAGTAAATGTAAGGGAGGTCATCCATTTCATGCCAAGTTATATACTTTATCTTCAAGGATTACATTTTTGGCTAAATGAAATAGGTTTTGCATTTTTTGTTCGTCGGTGGCGAGTGGCGTGAGAATAAACCGACACCCCGGGATACAGAGTAGAGCCACAGCAAATAAACCGACCCCCCGGGATACAGAGTAGAGCCACAGCAAATAAACCGACACCCCAGGATACAGAGTAGAGTCACAGCAAATAAACCGACACCCCATACGACTGAGTAAAGCCATGGTACATAAACCGACATCCCGGGATACAGAGTAGTTCGTTTCTTAGTTTCTCTCGGGCCGAAGACGGCACATAGGGCAGAAGTCATTGATTTCCATTTACGACGATCCGTCACCAATCGTATTAGGTCTTGATTATTTCTTAGACCCATGGTTGAGCTTTCTCTTTTGATTGTTCTACGTAGGGTTTCTTTTGGTCTTCCTTGTTTTCTTTTGCCTTTTGGTGTCTTTTGGCCTGCCGTGGTAGTCTTCTCTCGTCCATTCGAAGAACATGGCCGATATAATTCAAACGCCTTCTCCTTATAAAGGTTGACACATATTCTTGGTTGGTTTCTTCTCTTATTGTTTCATTTGTTTTAAAATCACTCCATTTTATATTCGAAATTTTTCGGAGGCATTTGTTTTCGAAGACAACTAATTTCTTTTCTATAGCTTGAGTGGATTTCCAGCTTTCACATCCATATTTTAGTACAGGGATTACGCAAGAGTTTAATAGCCTAAGTTTTATATGTTTGCTAAGTGTCTTTGATCTCCAAATATTTGTAAGTTTGTTAAAAGCACTTGACGCCAACGCAATTCGAGTCGTTATCTCTGATGTTGCATCTCCATCATATGACATTTTGCTTCCTAAGTAAGTGAAGTTGGTTACTTTCTCTATGGTTTGGTCATTAAGTATAATGCCATTGGGTTGGTTGGTGAGGTCCATGAATTTTGTTTTCGTTGTGTTGATTTGAAGACCAATTTGATTTGAAAAGTGCTGGAGACGATCCGTTTTTTCTTGGATGTTCAGATGCGTTGAGCTTATAAGAGCCAGGTCATTTGCAAAGTCAAGGTCTTCCAAAGTATTATCTTCGGTCCATTCGATACCTTATCCGGCATCTGTGCATTTTCACATGACCCAATCAATTGCTATTCCAAATAACATTGGGGACATGACACATCCTTGCTTCACACCTGTTTCGACTGGGAACCAGCCAGAATTTCCGTCTTCAATTTTCACACAGCAAAGTGAATCTGCATAAAACGCTTTTATAATGTTCACGTATTTAGTTGGGAAACCATAGATGTTAAGAAGTTTCCAGAGCGTAGGTCGGTGGAGACTGTCGAACGCTTTTTGGAAATCAACAAAATTTATGATGAGCTGTGATTGAAATTCAACAGATTCTTCGATGATAGTTCTGAGTGTGAATATATGGTCAATACATGACCGATGAGGTCTGAAGCCTGCTTGCTCTTCTCTGAGCCTTTCATCTATTGAATTTTTTATTCTCTCTAGTAGAATACTGCAAAAAAGTTTTACTGGTACAGATAGTAAAGTTATTCCACGCAAATTGTTGCAGTCTGATAAATCGCCTTTTTTTGGCAGTTTAAAGATGGCACGTTTTTCCATTCTTGTGGTGGGGATTCATTTTGCCAGACATCATTGAATAACAGCAATAAATGCTGTAGAACATTTTCATCTGCTGACTTCAGCATTTCCCCTGAAATTTCATCTTCGCCAGTTGCTTTGTTGTTTTTTAACTTCCTGATGGCTTGTTTTAATTCTTCAATTGTTAAGTTTTCGCATGCTGCAGTTAAAATAGACATGTTCTCTTCTTCACCCATAACTGGGTTAATTGTTGGCTGTGGTCTGTTTAATATTTCTTTGAAATGTTCTGCCCACCTTTATTTTTGTTCTTCATCTGATGCTAGTAATTTGCCATTGGTGTCTTTGATAGGCGTACTTTTTGTGGGTGGATGGTTGCACAGCTGTCTCATAATGTGAAATAAAGTTTTACTGTTACCTACAGAGTAGAGCCACATCAAATAAACCGACATCCCGGGATACAGAGTAGAGCCACATCAAATAAACCGACACCCCACGAGACTGGGTAGAGCAACAGCAAATAAACAGACACCCCACAAGACTGAGTTGAGCCACAAATAGATGGGCGTCGCCTTTAGAGCAATGGATCAGTTGATCCTTTGGCTCAGCTGGAGGTTTAACTTTGTGAGTCGAAAATGATTCGAGAACTAAATTAAAACTGACACATAATGTAATGTCACTTTTCATGTTATTGCCTACATCTATTAGAATCTATCACAGATCTAGAATCTATTACAGACGTAGCTTTCAATTTAATAATGTACCAAGGAATTAGGAGTATTTCCCCCGCTTTATTAAAGATATTCAAACAGTTTCAGCATGCCCATGTAGGGAGATAGATTAACATGCCCGTGAGATATTAGATTGTCATGCCCATGTGATATTAGATTGTCATGCCCGTGTGATATTAGATTATCATGCCCATGTGATATTAGATTATCATGCCCATGTGATATTAGATTATCATGCCCATGTGATATTAGATTATCATGCCCGTGTGATATTAGATTATCATGCCCATGTGATATTAGATTGTCATGCCCATGTGATATTAGATTATCATGCCCATGTGATATTAGATTATCATGACCATGTGATATTAGATTATCATGCCCATGTGATATTAGATTATCATGCCCATGTGATATTAGATTATCATGCCCATGTTATATTAGATTATCATGCCCGTGTGATATTAGATTATCATGCCCATGTGATATTAGATTATCATGCCCATGTGATATTAGATTATCATGCCCATGTGATATTAGATTATCATGACCATGTGATATTAGATTATCATGCACATGTGATATTAGATTATCATGACCATGTGATATTAGATTATCATGCCCATGTTATATTAGATTATCATGACCGTGTGATATTAGATTATCATGCCCATGTGATATTAGATTATCATGACCATGTGATATTAGATTATCATGCCCATGTGATATTAGATTATCATGCCCATGTGATATTAGATTATCATGCCCATGTTATATTAGATTATCATGACCGTGTGATATTAGATTATCATGCCCATGTGATATTAGATTATCATGCCCATGTGATATTAGATTATCATGCCCTTGTAAGGAAATTAGAGCAGGGTGGGCCAGACCTATAATAGCTGAGAGTCATTTTAAAATATTTAAAAATCGTTGAGATCCTCATTGAAGTATTATGTGTCACTAAATATGGCTTGGAAATCTTCCAGTAATCCTTGAATCATGTATTACATAAATTGTACGCGAGCCGCATTGTGAACATTGAAGAGCCGCAATAAGAAGATTAGATTTTTATGCCCGTATAAAGATATTATTATGTGATTCCTTTGTAAGAAGATTAAGATTGTCATGCCAGTATAAAGATATAATGTGATTCCTTTGTAAGAAGATTAGATTGTCATGGCCGTATGATGATATTGGATTGTTGGTGTCATCCCTTGTGACCCTTGGATTAACCCGGTCTGGTCCGCAGCCCCGCACCCCTCTAGTGACGCCACTGAAGATAGCATTCACTGTTGGCATTTTTAATATACCCGGGCAGGGCCGGCCCTAGAGTATGCGGGGCCCAAGGCAGCATACGATATGCGGGGCCCCGGGCCCAAGGAAGCAGATGAAGAGCGAGACCCATGCAAAAATTTGCATTTCTACATATATTAAAATAATATGAAATAAGATATTAAATTTCTGAAATTTTTACTCTACAACAGTGTTATTTATTTATTAGAAGATCCTAAATCTCAAAGAAGTTGTAAATAATTAAACTGTTTTGGTATGCTAATTGACTGTTATATATATACTAGAGATAACCCGTCAAAAATGACGGAATCTTTTTTGGTTTGCGTTCAATATAAAATTACAGTTGAGGCAAGATGAGGCTAGATGAGGCAGTTGAAGCCACTTGAGGCTTGATAAAGTTGAGCAGCTCCATATATTGGATTTCTTGTAACATTACACATAAAAATGGGAAAACTCTCAGCAATGACTTGAACCAACTTTCATTAAACTGGTGTCAAACACATAAGCTTTATTTTGAGCCAAAAACCGAATGAAAAAAAAATTCTTTGATATCAATAATTTATCCGTTTTTACGATTTGAAAATTCACCATAAATTTTAATATGCGATAGCAACGATCGCAGCGCCACCAAACAGCACTATAAAACAGCGCCACTTAATAGCATTACATCCATACAGACAACGGGAATGAACATACTTTCAATAAAATGACAACGGGAATGAGCCAACTTTCATTAAACTGGTGTCAAACACATAAGCTTTATTTTGAAACTTACATTAAATTATTCAAGCAAATCACACTTTCAACCGTAACGGTTTTTTAAAATTGGAAATCAAGATGTGATAGAAAGAGAGAGAAGATGAAACAAAATCGATCGCAGCGCCACCAAACAACACTATAAAACAAAATCGATCGCAGCGCCACCTAACAGCATAACATCCATACAGACAACGGGAATTATGTATATTGATATATAATTAATTAACAATATAAACTATACACACTAGCGTTGGTTTGGTTGTATCGTCTCCTTCCACCTTGTTTTTACAACTTAAAAGCAAATCTTGTGAGCTTTCGTGGCTGAGAGATCTGAAATACTGTGAAGTTCAATATTGTCAAGATCCTCAACATCGTTCTCAGTTGACAAAATAGCTAAGTTACTGAGCCAATCTTTAATCATTGTTTATCACATATAGGTTTTAATAAGCTATAGTTTCGAAAACCTTCTTATTTTCCGAAGCCAAAGTGACAGGAATAGTATTCGAAGAAAAAATGTGTGCGTCACTGTAACGCTTTATTTACTGAAATAAACTGCACAATCTAAACAGGATCGTTGTAGGTGACTCCAGGAATTATGGAACTTAATGATTTTAACTCTTCAGCAAACATGAAAACATCAAGATCCTTACTTTCACAGGCTGTTAGCTTTTCTCGAGCTTCATGCAGCAATTCAGTATATCATTTTTTATGTTGTAATTGATGAAATGTATAAATAAATCAAAAACGAGTCATGATCCCATAGAATTTGTTCAAAGCGATCTTCCATCGACATGATTTCATATCTACAATCTGATTAAAATATGTGCTAAATTTTTCTTGTTCATCTATAAATCTTTTATCTTGTCCTTCATATGATTTTTTTTTCTTTTTCAACTGGGTTCAATGGGTTCAACTTCTATGCCTGTGGCAATTTCTTTTACAAATGCTGTTGCTGTTTCAAAACCGCCATTTCTGTAAGATTTCGCCCATTATGCAAGCATGTTCCATGCTGTCAACTGCAGTTACCAGACCGACATAAATAGTTTGTAATTCTTTGCTGATGCAATTAAAATGGAACAAAATGTCGTACCAAAAATCATTGGGGCTAGATCCACGTCCCCTCAGCTTGTGAGGCAGCGCAATATTGACTTCGCTATCCAGCCGCCCATCTTACTTCACATAAATATTTCGAACATGCTGATGTATACCAAAAAAAACGTCATTGCATCAGGACTCGTTTTTTCCATATAACATAGCAGCAAGTTGAAGCTGTGAATGTACAAGGGGTAAAAAATGCCCTAGGATTTAATTGCAAAAGACTAGCTTGTACGCCTGACTTATGCCCAATCATGTTCGAACCGTTGTCGTATCGTTTACCGAGTATATCAGCAACATCTAACCTAATTTTGTCAGTTCCAATAGTAAGACATCAAGCAGTTGTTGCAAAGGACTTTCTTCTAGTTCTAGAAAACATATGAAGTGCTCATGAGTTAATTCAGAATATCCATTCCCCTAGTTGTACATAGCAGATTGTCCGTGACACCTGTTCTTGGTGACTTTGGTCCGGTGTGCAATCAAGTATTACTAGAAAGTATTTAGCTGATTTGTCTGTTCCTACAATGATTTTCTTTACCTTATTTCCCATCAACGAAATGAGTTCGTTTTGAATTCGCTTTCCCAAAGAAGTGATCATAAATTTAATAACTTTTTATTCTTCGTATATTTTCCGGCAAAACTGGACCAAATTTTGCCAGCAATTCTACGAGACCCAAAAGTTTCCATTTGTCTCCTGATGTGGTTTATCGATTGAAATACGAAACTGCTCAGCGAGAAATTGGACAATGACCATGAGACATTGAAAAACAATATGCCAACGAGCCTTTTCACTGTTTATTATTTATAATTTATGGCTTAGCTTTTCAATTGTGCATTGTAAAACAAATAAAGTTTAAATAAATATTATTATAGAATTTCGAATTATTGATTTTGGCTCTTGTTATTTGAGATATATGTTGTATTGTAGTGTCTGTGTTATATTGATATTAATTGAATACGTTGTTTTACATCATATATCAATTGTTTTATTTGCCCTGTGGTATCATTGTACCAATTATATAAATGGTAGCTGTATAATTGTGTCAGTGGTATCAATGGTAATAGTAATATCAATGCTATCTAATGAAATGATAACATCAAGAGCACACTTAATAATAAAAAATAATAAATTGATAATTTATATAGCGATGTACCCAAGTAAAGAACTGGGCTCACAGCGCTTTACTTCAAGATAATAACACATATCTAATTTTATTTCTGTTGACCAGTGTGGACCAGATATCCCAGCTTTCATTGACCAGAGGCAAAACGATCATGACCAGCATGGCAGCACACACCCAGGCTTCCGAGAGTTTGACCTGTTGAGATCAGATAAGATCATGTTAGTCATGAGCTATAGTGTGGAGATCAGATAAGATCATGTTAGTCATGAGTTATAGTGTGGGGATCAGATAAGATCATGTTAGTCATGAGTTACAGTGTGGTGATCAGGTAAGATCATGTTAGTCATGTGTTATAGTGTGATGATCAGATAATATCATGTTAGTCATGAGTTATAGTGTGTGGATCAGATAAGTACATGTTAGTCATGAGTTATATGATATATTTCATTTATTCGTCCCTTTTGCCTAAAATGCGTCGGTTATTTGTTTTGATCAGAAAATGTGGAGAAAAAGAGAGAAAAATTAAATCTCATTTCCATATTGAACAATGTTTTGCGGACCTTTCGAATAGAATTTTTTTCAAGGCTTATTTTTTTGGTTTGTTCGCAAATAGCGTTACGGAAACGAACGAACATACATAGCAAATTATTTTATTTTTTGAGGCCCCTATCCTATTAACTCGTGAAGGATTCCGGATTCAAATTCAACGCTTTCGGATCTGTCGTCAACTTTTTCAAAACGCCCGTAAACACGTTTTTTGACTTGCTAGAGATCTGAAACTTTCACAGTAGATTTTGACTTGCTGGAGATCTGAAACTTTCACAGTAGGTTTGGCTTGTGGGGAGAATAAAGCTTTTAAATTTTCAGATCGTTCGAATTTATCGTAATTAAATTAATGCATTTTTAGTTTTATCTCTATATATAGCGGCCAGCTTTAGTTGACATTTTACGCGTCACGCTGAGTTAAGTTCAACCATCCGTGACCAAAACTTTTTCCGTTTTACAACAAAGGGTATTTAATGCATGATAAAGTTAGTTATGTCTCATATATAAGGGATTTATTGTCAAAAACTTTGTTTTTACGTGGTTGTTTAATTCAATCACTTATATTAACTTCACCGTCGTCTCTTGGGTTTGTAGGCGGAAAAACAAAAGTAAAAAATGGCACACTTCCCGTGATGAATACATGTGTAGTGTGCATAGAAAATCATTCCAGATAGAACAAGCGAAATCATAGAATGTCTTATATAGACAATCCATGTGTTGTGAAAATTATTTTTTTCTGCTAAGTGGATCAGCGCACATATGGAAAGGAGTTAAGAATGTGTAAGTTAATATTTATAGAAAATTTCAAATTTTGCTCACGAATTGCGTGTCTAGATAATCTTGGCTAACAGGACATTTAACAGGACTTCATGAATGAAATTAAGTTTTACAAATCTTTTGTTAACTCGTAAAAGTAGAAAATAAAATGAACAAAAAAATCTTTTTTAAAAAGATGAGACCCAGCTGCATTGAGGGATGTAGAATCTCGCATGAAAAAGCAGAAAATATTTTTCTAGTCACAAACTAAAGTGTCACACAAGGGAACTCAAAACTTTTGTGTTAGTTGATGGAATTTTATATCTCACATTAAATCCCACAATAAATATCAATAGCTCGGTCCAGCGATCACACCTTTCCCCTCTCACACCCCCCCCCCTTTATACAGCAAAGGGGTGTTAAGGCAGATTCAGTCTGTAAATACTTGTCGCGCTTGAACATGATCAATACTTTTAATCATGTGTCTTATATAAGGGATTTATAGTCAAAAACTTTGTTTCTAAGGGTTTTTTTTATTTTATGTATTGATTGTATCCTATTATAGGAACGAACGAAGTGTAATTACACTTTAATAATGCTTCCAACGAATGAAACATGAGAGTGTTGTTCACACGATATATAAGTAATTATAAATGTCTGACGTAGATAGTTTGCTGTTATTTCAAGTAGGAAGCTATTTTAATGCAGACTTTTAATTCATAAATAATACTGCTGGTATTTATATAGCAAAATTAAATTAATTTTTACTATCTCATTTATTTTAAATTAAAATGTTTTTTTAAAGTCAAGCTTTTGATCAACATAATTAATTATTTTAAAAATTATATTATATCCCTTGATACGAGAAAAAAATTCGTGGCATAGACCATAAATATTTTAAAGGGAACTAACCCCTCTAAAAAGATAAAAAGTAAAACTCGGTAGGATACTTCGCTACATTTAATTTATTACATTGAAAATTTGAAATAACCTACGCTAGAATTATTAGGGGGTGGCGCCAAAGAAATCTCAATAATATCACTTTTTTTATTATTTCATTTTAACAAAGATTAACATTCATAGAATCGATTACACATACTGTGATACTACTTTAGAAACAATATGATAACAAACATTAGGTTCGTAACTCTCGACTTCACTCATTAAATTCATGCAATTTTAGTAACATGGGAAATTTTACATTTATGCTAATTTTAAGGCATTTAAAAACATCATAACATGCCACTATTACATATAAAAGGAAAGGTAAATTCAAGCCCTTTTATAATATTTGTATTCGAAGACAATAGTTTTATTTGCCAAAAATAATCGGACCTGAAAACTAGAAGAGTGAACTAAATATCTTTAGTTTTATTATTCTACCCGTTCCAATTGGAGGGTGCTATGATACAGCATATGTGCGCATGCGCAATCGATTTGTTTACATGGGTTAATCCGTACTTTCCACGACTGTTTAACCTTTTTTTTAATTTGCAAACAAGATCTCGAACCCATAAATTATATAATAACACTATTTTCGAGTTGATAAAAGATATATACTAATAACCGAAAGAAATTCACCCACGACGCCAAAGAAAATATCTCGGTTCAAGGCAAGGTAAGCGCTAATGAACTAAAACTAAAACATAAATTTAAACATTGTAATTGTAATATCATTGTAATTGTAAATTGTCGCGATATAATAATATATTATATTGTTATTGATATTTTCAGCATCTTACTCTTAGTCTTAGTTTATTTATAGTCCTATCAATGAATGGTAGTGATTTTATATACTTGGTGCATTTTAAGTTATAATAAGCCTAAGGGGCCGTCCATAAATGACGTCACGCACCTAGGGGGGAGGGGGGTCACACTTGTGTGATGTTGCGTGACGAGGGGGGGGGGTTGAAGAAATGTGACGTCACATCAAAAGGGTAACTTTAAATAAAACATCCACTGAAATATTTGGTCCCTTACAATTTATTTAATGACTTTTTTTTTCTTTAATCAGTGCTTCTCAATGTGCCGGTCGGTAGGCCATCAGACGCTGGTTGGCGTATGCTATCAAGACACGAAAATTAAATCTAATTATAATCCTTACGTTTGAGAATCCACAAGATAACATATGAAATTGTTACACTGCGTCGTTTGATGTTGACATCAAAGAATTTGTGATCTAACCGCAGCTCCGTTTAGTTCTCTCATGCCCGTTACCACAAAATATACAATTTTATGTATGCGTTACAGACTCTAGGTCCTGCTCATGTGACTCGGGGATTTGGGGGAGCGTCTTTAGCACCCCCGCCCCTCCCCCCCCCCGAAAATGCTACTGGTGAGTTTTACAAGCATGACAAGTGTCTAAAAATGATTTGAATAGGATTATGTGTAGATATTTTAAGTCAAAACGACACGGAATATCCTTTTTCTTTAAAAGGGGAGGGGGGAATCTATTTGATAGAATTAAAAACGTTTTAAGTTTTATATAATTGTTCGATGGTTTTTGATAAAACGCCCCTGGCCATTCTAGTCTTCTAGATCAGTGCTTCTCAAAGTGGTGGTCCGCGAACCGATGCCAACCGCTGCCGGTCCGCAGATGTTCTCAAAAATAGGACAGAAAAAAATGTCAGTGCAGGGAAAATAGTGCACAGGTCCCTGGTACAATGGAAAAAATTCCTGCTGGTCCGCAATACTAAAAAGTATGAGAAGCACTGTTCTAGATATAATGATAAATGAGCCCATTTAAAATTAGTCAATTATTCATTGACATTATTGATTGCATCAAATTCTTGACATTGCAATTCGAGAGGAGAACAAAACAACTTTTCTTCTTAGCTCAGTTTTTAAGGCATTAATTTTAAATATCACAGAAATGATGCGTGATAAAGACAAGTCATGTGGATTAAGATTATTGTCACTCGTGTTAATATAAATGAAAGTATGGTAGATTTAGGTGTCTTCATATAGTGCGTAGGTAAGAAATCTACATAGTTGTCAAATTTTTAAAAAATGCATTTTCTGGAAGGAACCTGTTTAGTAATGGGCATATTTTCCAAGCGTACACGTACACATGACGTATTTTAATATATCTAGCGGATTGTAGTGGATGTTATATGTCCCAAATGAGTCTGCATTACCCCCAAGAATTCCCTTTTTGACCCCAGTTCAGGTTATTTACCTCTGTTCGCCGACCTCTGTCTTACGGGATGCCCGTCAGTCAATTGAGGGATTTTAAAAAAATACATTTTAAAAATGTTATTTTTAAATATTTTTTTTTCTAAACAAAGACGTTAACCGTGATGATCAATAGTCAATGTTTAATTTGTATTCATTAAAATAAAATGTAAGCTAAGGATGTTAACACAGTTCGTTTCCTGAAGGCCGGTTAAACGCTTTTAAAAATGATTCACGCGGGTTACGATATTACAATTTAGATCTTCACTAAATAAATAATAAATACTTAAATGACAATAAAAGTGATTTGAAATATACTTATTTTCAAATAGTAAATAAAGTTTTTTTTTGTTTTTTTTTGTTTGTTTGTTTGTTTTTTTTTGTAGTTTCTTTGTTATTAATTATTTATTTAATTTATTTTATTTTTTTTTGGGGGGGGGGTCAAAGATTTGTGACGTATTTTTAGAGGGGGGTCTAAGTTTTTGTGACGTCGCGTGACGAGGGGGGGAGGGGGTCAAAAATCGGCAAAAATCGCGTGACGTCATTTATGGACGGCCCCTAATCACATTTTAAATATTGTTTAAAACTACTACCTGTACTTATAGTACTAATAGTAGTGCTAGCACTAGTTATAATAAGCCTAGCGCAACACTAACGCTCCCGCTAAATAAGTGAAAGGCCCACATACAAACAACTGGGAGTTTGAACTCAATAACCTTTATTAATAGTAAAATACAATTTCTCTTGGATCTTATTTCGCATTAGGGGTATAAAACATCTTAAAATTATTTTTATTATGGTTAGGCATGTCAGTCTATCATAATCATTTTCAATTTAGGCATAAGTGTAAGCTACTTTGACTTATCTTCAGTTTAAATTTGATAAATTAATAACACTAATATTTAGTTAAACCATCCTACCCAGCTGCTTTAATATTATAATATTTAAATAAAATTCATAGGCTAAATCAAATGATATCATTACATTATTTGACTCTGGTTTTTTATTTTCATTCCAGCCTGGATAAAGTACTGCGGAGTGGAGCTGATTTTGGAAACAATAATACTTAGGAGTGAATTTTAAATAAGGACACAGATAAAATATGATAATGCTAAACAATTATTTTCTCTCCTGCCTACGGACGGATTGAAAAATTCAAGTAGCAATAAACCACAGCACAGCAAGTTCATTATACTCTCCAAAATAAAATAATTCATTTATTACTTATTTTGTATGTGATAAGATTTATTATCTCCACTACTGGGAAAGCAAATTTTCAATTGTGGAATATAACATCATCTTTGCAAGGTTTAATGAATGAAATTTGTAATAATTATAAAACTGATATGGACCAGAAAACGAATTACTGGCTCAGAGGACGAAAACTGTGTTGCGAAAATAAATAATAATACATTGACTAATTTCCACGAATACTTCTGTGCAAGTTTTACCTACTCAAATCTGATAATTATAAAAGACAAATAATCATTCATGTTTTTGCTGAGGAAACTGCTGTTCTAAAAGAATATACATAGTAAAAAAGTATAAACAAAAGTATTAACATGGCTGTGCTACTCTGAAAATTTGTCGATTTCACTGATGGAGATAGCAACATATTTCATCATCTAAAGAAGTTTTAAATGACAATTGATTACTTTTGACTATAAAGTGGCTTCTAGTTTAATTGATTTATGATAAAATGCTGATAAAAGTCTATTATAAAACACATTTAGACTTTATTTGAGTGAAAAAATAAAAAAATTGGCAAAAATATTTGGCTACATTATTTCTGACAACATGTCTATTAACAACTTTATCAATCACATCTGTCGCTCTGCCTACACTGCCATTCGTCAGATCAGCTCAATCCGTCATTACTTAACAGTTAGTGCAACAAAAACTCTAGTCTGTGCTCTTGTACTAGCTCGTATGGATTACTGCAATTCTCTTCTGTCAGGTGCGCCTAAACAATGCATTGAAAAACTACAGAAAGTTCAAAATTCAGCTGCCAGACTGGTGCTCAAGGCAAAAAAACATGACCATGTTACTCCACTTCTTCACTCACTTCATTGGCTGCCTATACAAGCCCGTATTGATTACAAACTGGCCGTTCTCTGTCACAACTTCTTTTCGGACTCATGCCCATCGTATCTTACTGAACTTTTGTCGGTCTACTCACCCACTCGCCAGCTACGATCTTCTGCGGACACACGCATTCTCTCTGTTCCTACGACACGCACCAAAACATTTGGTGAAAGGTCGTTCTCTTTTTGTGCAGCCAAACAATGGAATTCTCTACCATTACACATACGTAGTATTCAAACAACCAAGTCCTTCAAGACTGCACTTAAGACACACCTTTTCAACATTTATTTTCAAAATTAATGAAACAACATTTCTTGTAAATGATTAACGTAGCTTATGTATAATGTACTGTAATTTTTGTGTTTGTTATGATATGAAAGTTAATTTAATATTTATAGGTATGTTATTTCTTTCATGTAAAGCGCTGTGAGCCCAGTTCCTTACTGGGATACAGCGCTATATAAATAATCAATTTATTTATTTATTTATTTTTTCGACGAGAACACCCGTCAGAAGTTCCAGAAGGTGAAAGCAAAGCTCAGAGAATTTTAAACAGTTAAATAATACACTATATCATCATGAACATGTAGCTCAACAAGAAAAACTATGTAAAAGCTCATCATTTCAATAAAAAATGTGTAAAATTTCACTTTAAAGTTTAAAATTGATTTTTCTCAAAACTCTTTTGTTTGTTATTGCGTATCGTAGAGTTCTAAAATCTCAGCTATTTTAAAAGATAAAGCCATGAGATTCGGTGTGCATCTTCTTAAAACTATTTTGTGGGTAATGAGCTATTTTAAATTCAATTTTTGTCAACTACATATTTTTTAATAATTTTTTAATTAAATAATAAAGCTAAATTTTTAAGCGTTTTTTTTTCGAGGCAATTTTCAAAAATTGTAAAAAAAAAGTTTTTAACATTTTGAACATTTTTAAACTAGCTCAGTACCCCTAAAATACTTAAAGTTTACAAGTTAATATTTTTCAATCAAAATATAATTTTGTGTGTTAAATTTTAGAACTCTACGAATAGTGTTTTTTTTTCAAGATGGCCGCCGTTGTCATGGAAACTATGTAACATTTTTAAAAATCAAACATTAAAAACTACTTTCATTCATAGCTGAACATTATTATATAAAATTATTTTTTGTAAGATGTTGAAATAAAAAATTTTTATTAGGTACCCTTGATGTTTGCGGACTGAGAGTTTTCTGCTGTCTTTCTTCAGGTAGAGCTCCGCCTCCCGGTCGCAAATCTGTCATTGATAAAATATTTATACTCAGATGTATTGAACAATTAATGTTTTATTGAATTATTATTATATAACTAAGGTAGAAAAGAGGTGCTCAAAATCCCTTCAATGCAGCATTACATTGCCATTGAAAAAGTTATTCATAGAAAGTGACAATGAATCTCATCTGAGTTACAAAGAAAATGCGTTGCAAATTAATAAACAATTGTCCCGAAATTGCATGGCCTAAGACGGTGAAGAATAAAAAATGTAGTGACCCTTCAGAACAAACAAATAGGTCAACACTGGGTGCACTTTGCCCTGCTATTCGATAGAATAAAAACGAATAATCAGGAATACGACAGAATGATATTTAAAAATGGAATTAT
Source organism: Ampullaceana balthica (assembly GCA_944989445.1). Taxonomy (NCBI): domain Eukaryota; kingdom Metazoa; phylum Mollusca; class Gastropoda; family Lymnaeidae; genus Ampullaceana; species Ampullaceana balthica. The sequence continues at coordinate 14,915 of CALYLW010001634.1, read as the reverse complement.
AAAAAAAAACACTAAGATTCGTAGAAGAGAAACAAATAAAGTGTAAATAAATATTATTATAGAAGATCGAATTATTGATTTCGGCTACTCTTGTTATTTGAGATATATGTTGTATTGTAGAGACTGTGTTATATTAATATTAATTGTATACGTTGTTTTACATTATATATCAATTGTTTCATTTACCCTATGGTATCATTGTACCAATAATATAAATGGTAGCTGTATAATTGTGTCAGTGGTATCAATGGTAATAGTAATATCAATGCTATCTAATGAAAAGATAACATCAAAAGCACACTTAATAATAAAAAATAATAAATTGATAATTTATATAGCGATGTACCCAAGTAAGGAACTGGGCTCACATCGCTTTACATCAAGATAATAACACTTACATCTCTAATTTTATTTCTGTTGACCAGTGTGGACCAGATATCCCAGCTTTCATTGACAAAATTAGAGGCAAAACGATCATGACCAGCATGGCCGTACACAACCAGGCTTCCGAGAGTTTGACCTGTTGAGATCAGATAAGATCATGTTAGTCATGAGCTATAGTGTGGGGATCAGATAAGATCATGTTAGTCATGAGCTATAGTGTGGGGATCAGATAAGATCATGTTAGTCATGAGCTATAGTGTGGGGATCAGATAAGATCATGTTAGTCATGAGCTATAGTTTGGTGATCAGATAAGATCATGTTAGTCATGAGCTATGGTGTTGGGGTTCAGATAAGATCATGTTAGTTATGAGCTATAGTATGGGGATCAGATAAGATCATGTTAGTCATGAGCTATAGTGTGGGGATCAGATAAGATCATGTTAGTCATGAGTTATAGTTTGGTGATCAGATAAGATCATGTTAGTCATGAGTTATAGTTTGGTGATCAGATAAGATCATGTTAGTCATGAGCTATGGTGTTGGGGTTCAGATACGATCATGTTAGTCATGAGTTACAGTGTGGGGATCAGATAAGATCATGTTAGTCATGAGCTATAGTGTGGGGTTCAGATAAGATCATGTTAGTCATGAGCTATAGTGTGGGGATCAGATAAGATCATGTAAGTCATGAGCTATAGTGTGGTGATCAGATAAGATCATGTTAGTCATGAGTTACAGTGTGGGGATCAGATAAGATCATGTTAGGCATGAGCTATGGTGTTGGGGTTCAGATAAGATCATGTTAGTCATGAGTTATAGTGTGGGGATCAGATAAGATCATGTTAGTCATGAGCTATAGTGTGGGGATCAGATAAGATCATGTTAGTCATGAGCTATAGTGTGGTGATCAGATAAGATCATGTTAGTCATGAGTTACAGTGTGGGGATCAGATAAGATCATGTTAGTCATGAGCTATGGTGTTGGGGTTCAGATAAGATCATGTTAGTCATGAGTTATAGTGTGGGGATCAGATAAGATCATGTTAGTCATGAGCTATAGTGTGGTGATCAGATAAGATCATGTTAGTCATGAGTTACAGTGTGGGGATCAGATAAGATCATGTTAGTCATGAGCTATGGTGTTGGGGTTCAGATAAGATCATGTTAGTCATGAGTTATAGTGTGGGGATCAGATAAGATCATGTTAGTCATGAGCTATAGTGTGGGGATCAGATAAGATCATGTTAGTCATGAGTTACAGTGTGGGGATCAGATAAGATCATGTTAGTCATGAGTTATAGTGTGGGGATCAGATAAGATCATGTTAGTCATGAGCTATAGTGTGGGGATCAGATAAGATCATGTTAGTCATGAGCTATAGTGTGGGGATCAGATAAGATCATGTTAGTCATGAGCTATAGTGTGGGGATCAGATAAGATCATGTTAGTCATGAGCTATAGTGTGGGGATCAGATAAGATCATGTTAGTCATGAGCTATAGTGTGGGAATCAGATAAGATCATGTTAGTCATGAGTTATAGTGTGGGGATCAGATAAGATCATGTTAGTCATGAGCTATAGTGTGGGGATCAGATAAGATCATGTTAGTCATGAGCTATAGTGTGGGGATCAGATAAGATCATGTTAGTCATGAGCTATAGTGTGGGGATCAGATAAGATCATGTTAGTCATGAGCTATGGTGTTGGGGTTCAGATAAGATCATGTTAGTCATGAGTTATAGTGTGGGGATCAGATAAGATCATGTTAGTCATGAGCTATAGTGTGGGGATCAGATAAGATCATGTTAGTCATGAGCTATAGTGTGGGGATCAGATAAGATCATGTTAGTCATGAGCTATAGTGTGGGGATCAGATAAGATCATGTTAGTCATGAGCTATAGTGTGGGGATCAGATAAGATCATGTTAGTCATGAGCTATAGTGTGGGGATCAGATAAGATCATGTTAGTCATGAGCTATAGTGTGGGGATCAGATAAGATCATGTTAGTCATGAGCTATATGATATATTTTATTTATTTGTCCTTTGTGTCTTAAAGCAGTCGGTTATTTGTTATAGTCAGAAAATGTGAAGAAAAAGAGAGAAAAATTAAATCTTATTTCCATATTGAAAAATGTTATGCGGTCGTTTGAAAGGAATTATCTTCAATGCTTTTTTTTTGGCGGTACGCTATATTACGAAAACGAACGATCATAGATAGCAAATTATTATTTTTTTATGTATTGATTGTATCCTAATAAAGGAACGAACAAAGTGCAATAACACTTTAGCAACGCTTGGACCTAATCAAGTGACGAAGAGTTGTTCACACGACAGATAAGTAATTATAAATGTCTGACGTACACAGTTTACTGTTATTTCAAGTAGGAAGCTGTTTTAATGCAGACTTTTAATTCATAAATAATACTGCTGCTATTTATATAAGAAAATTAAATAAATTATTACTATCTCATTAATTATAAAATAAAATGTTTTTTTTTAGTCAAGCTTTTGATCAACATAGTTAATAATTTTAAAGTATATTATATCCCTTGATAAAAGAAAAAATTCGTGTCATAGACCATAAAAATTTTTAAGGGAACTAACCCCTCTTAAAAGATAAAAAGTAAAACCCGGCAGGTTACTTATCTATATTTAATTTATTAGAGTGAAAATTTGAAATAACCTACACTAAAAATATTAATACAACATTTGCTGTCTTTCCTAATAAAATGGACATTAAAATAGGAGTAAAATTATAAAAAGTTGTAAAAATGTGTTGCCACAGTCCGGGTCCCTAAAAAGCACGGGGCCCAAGGCGGTTGCCTCGTTTGCCTTGCTCTAAGGCCGGGACTAAATACAGAAAACAATGGAGCAGATCAGTCATCTTAAGGTAAGACTGATAAAGAAAAGAGAGAATGATTTGTGTGTGGGGGGTGGGGTGGGGGGTTTGAGAGCGCAAGGATTTAAATGGTTATGTATCGATTAGAGTTGAAGATGTAGTACTTTGGATTTAAATAAATTTCATTACGAAAAGCAGAATATCACATCAAGATTAGGCTAGGTACTTGTAAAAATTTGATGTGTAAGCCGACGCCAAATAAAAGAAACAAATATTATATACATAAAGTGAATGTCAATCGTTTTCCTAAAATAAACATGATGAATATGTAATATGTAATATGTCATATGTACACTTTTGATGAACAAATCAAATCCCATAAATACATTTATACGAAATTGGATGAAAACAACGATCTCTTAATTATATTCAGTGTTTTCGCGTTGAACACGTTATCTTAACATACATTAGAAAAAGTTGCATTAAACCACAAATCTCGTAACCATATTAATAAGAATTGGATGAAAACACAAATCTTTTAACCATATTTATGATACTTTTTACGAAACAAATTTAACTATAGATCTATTTAAAAGGCTTTGGATAACAATCTCTCAACCACATTCAGAATCTATATATGTAATTCTCTTCGTGGTCGGACCCTGCGAGGCAACAAGAAGCTGAATGTGCAACAGAGCGTGACGAATGACCCTCGCTCGGGTCAACTAAACACTGTTGGCAAGAGTGGTGGGATGAAATGGAAAAAAAAAGGGGGGGGAGTGGGTGGCAACAATGCACTTGCGTTAACTTGCATTGTTCCTTCACAGTAAATGTGAAATTCGTAGTATACTGGTTATCGCGTCCGCCTCATGCGTTGATGGTCCTGGGCTCAAGCCCCAGCGAAAACATTGTTTTTTTTAAAATTTTTAAAAATGTCTGTTTGTGCCCGTTCTTTTACCCCTTTATTGCCAACACTAGCTGATTTAGTTACGGGTGCAGACTTCCTGAAAGACACAGTGGTCAAAATGGGATGGATTTGGGCAAACGACTGTGATTGAATGAAATGAAGGAACACTGGAGAGACCCGCGGCGTAGTATACGCCGCAGACTTGCTCATAATAGACAGTGCAAAGAACAGATTGGGGGGGGGGTGAGGGTACAGACACAAAATGCAGCACAAAGTAAGTAAAAAAAGCGAGTAAACATGGAGACAAGCACACTGAGGTTGTTGTTACCCGCCTCCCATTAAACGCTACCATACCTTAAACATAAACTGTGATTCGGAGACCCTAGCGAGGGTTAGTCATGTTTAGGATTGTTAATTGCGTGTTGTTGTTTTTTGTTTTTTTAAACCGATTATCGATTATGTAACTCTGATTTTAAACCGAATAGCGTTTTACAGCTGACTTCATAGAAGTTAGGGGTGTACCGAATTTCGCCTGCAAGCGTCTCGAAACTAACAATGAGTTGGCAGCCCCCCCTCCCCGAAAACGACGTACACTCGCGTTGTTTTGATTTCTTCGTGCTGTAGTTTGTGTCCGTCATTTCTCCACTTTCTTTGCACTCTCCATGAGCAAGTCTGCGGCGTATGCTACACCGCGGGGCGTCTAGTACTTAATATAAAAAAATGCTTTGGAAAAAGAAAAGTATACGGACGCTAAGAGAATTTCTGTCTTTAATCACAAAAAAGTATTCGATGGACTATTGAGGTTAAACTTGGCAAATAAAATGGGTTTACAACAGTTCCTATAGTTTATAGTACATGGATGTACAATTACAACAGTTGCTATAGTTTATAGTACATGGATGAACATTTACAACAGTTCCTATAGTTTATAGTACATGGATGAACATTTACAACAGTTCCTATAGTTTATAGTACATGGATGTACATTTACAACAGTTCCTATATTTTATAGTACATGGATGTACAATTACAACAGTTCCTATAGGTTATAGTACATGGATGTACAATTACAACAGTTCCTATAGGTTATAGTACATGGATGTACAATTACAACAGTTCCTATTGTTTATAGTACATGGATGTACATTTACAACAGTTCCTATAGTTTATAGTACATGGATGTACATTTACAACAGTTCCTATAGTTTATATTACATGGATGGACATTTACAACAGTTCCTATAGTTTATATTACATGGATGGACATTTACAACAGTTCCTATAGTTTATAGTACATGGATGTACATTTACAACAGTTCCTATAGTTTATAGTACATGGATGTACATTTACAACAGTTCCTATAGTTCATAGTACATGGATGGACATTTACAACAGTTCCTATAGTTTATAGTACATGGATGTACATTTACAACAGTTCCTATAGTTTATATTACATGGATGGACATTTACAACAGTTCCTATAGTTTATAGTACATGGATGTACATTTACAACAGTTCCTATAGTTTATAGTACATGGATGTACATTTACAACAGTTCCTATAGTTTATAGTACATGGATGGACATTTACAACAGTTCCTATAGTTTATAGTACATGGATGTACATTTACAACAGTTCCTATAGTTTATAGTACATGGATGTACATTTACAACAGTTCCTATAGTTCATAGTACATGGATGTACATTTACAACAGTTCCTATAGTTTATAGTACATGGATGTACATTTACAACAGTTCCTATAGTTTATAGTACATGGATGAACATTTACAACAGTTCCTATAGTTTATAGTACATGGATGTACATTTACAACAGTTCCTATAGTTTATAGTACATGGATGTACATTTACAACAGTTCCTATAGTTTATAGTACATGGATGTACATTTACAACAGTTCCTATAGTTTATAGTACATGGATGTACATTTACAACAGTTCCTATAGTTCATAGTACATGGATGGACATTTACAACAGTTCCTATAGTTTATAGTACATGGATGAACATTTACAACAGTTCCTATAGTTTATAGTACATGGATGTACATTTACAACAGTTCCTATAGTTTATAGTACATGGATGTACAATATAATGTCAGTACTAAGAAGGATTTCTATTTTATTCCAGTTCTTCCCAACAATTTGTAAACCACAGGAATATATATTTATATTTATTTATTAGGGCTGCGGAAATTAACGATTTATTTATTGATTAATCGTTAATTTTTTTTAACGTTTAAATTTTTTTTACGATTAATCGATCCACCACTTATAAATATACTGGAATTAAAAAAGTGAAACATTTTTTTCCGATAAATATAAAATAATTTCCGGACGATTACACGAACATTTTGGTTTTAAACTATTTACTGACTTGAGTGTTTAAAATGTTGATAAAGATTATTGTGTCCATTGAGAGAAATCATTTGCCTACCGTGTCTAAGCTTCGTTGGTTCATGTGCAAAGTTAAAAAAAACAAATCGTGTGTATATCATACAGAATCGGACTGCGATGAAGGCATTTGCCGACACGTCTACTGTTGTGTTAGTTATAATAAAGCTTAAATTTATTGTTTGCATTGCACAATTTGTTAGTGTATTTTGTAATTAGCAAAGTTGCACAACGTCCATTTTTTGTGCAATAGTTTACAAAATTTGCTGCGTGGTGATTCTAAACTGGCGTCGGTCAAATATCTGCACAGCCGCGCTGCTAAAAGGGAACATTGCTAACATGGTTCTAACACTTTGCTTGCCTATCAGCTGCAAACCAAACATCCACTACAGTATCGGAAAGTTCAGCGTTGTTGGTTAAAAGATGTCATATAAAGAAGACATTCCAGTGTTATTTGGATTTTTGACTAGTATGTTTAATAAGTGTAAATTATGACACCATAAATTTCAATTTTTGGCTTTAATCGAAATTAACGATTAATTAATCGTTAATTTTTTAAAATTTAACGATTAATTTTAAATTAATCGGTAACAGCCCTAATATATATAGTTTAATAATTGTGCTGTTATTTGCTTTGTTTTTAGACCATATGTATTAAATTTAGCTATTAAATGTTATTGCACAATAAAATTACAACAAATCCTATATAATAATAGGACATTTTTCTGTTGTGTCATTGATAGCGATTGGTCCCTTAAACTCCTACAGACTCCTAGAACCAATTACTGTCAGAGAGAAATTAAATCTCATTCACATATTGAACAAATAGGTTGTGCTGCGGTGCCCACTTTTTTAGGGCGCCCAAGGCGCCCAGCTTTTTCAAAAACCCAAGTAACTAATCTTTGTATGATAAATACGAAATATTTCCTGAAATGTACAGAAAGTAGTTTATAATTAACAATCCTCAAATCCTCTTTTTACATCGCTCCCTTTTCCAAAATTAAAATATGAGCTAAAACAATGACGTCATATAATATCATTTTACGCGAGAAATTTTAGAAAGCCGTGCATCAAATTACTGCACCAAAATATAACTCTTTTCGAACGTCCGCATGAAATTGGTCAATTATTAATAATAGTGTGGAGGGTGTTTAATGTTAATCTGGAAACCAAAATGATTATGATTTTTAAGTCTATATATTCAAAAAAAAACAGAGTGATGTCCCTCATCGTTACGGCAGGATACTTGAGGGTAAATATATATATGATGTTCAAAACTCATTATTTTTGGTGCAGTTTTTTCCAAGAGTTTATTTTGAGCGGTGTGCGTTGGGATTTGTAGTTAAACACTTTGTTTTTACGGGTTATTTATTATAACTCTGTACAGACCGCCTTTTTATTTTTGTTTTTTTTGGGTGGGGGGGGGGTAGGGTCTCTGGACAGACCGGTGGTGTGGGGGGAGGTAGGGTCTCTGGACATACGGGGGTGAGTAATGTTGTTATAACTATAATCTATAGTATACTTGACGTGATACATAATATTAATTTATGCATAGCCAGTCGAGACGACAAGTCTCTCGACAAACTGTGGTGGAGAGGAGGTAGGGTCTCTGGACAGACCACGGTGTTGGGGGGGGTTAGGGTCTCTGGACAGACCACGGTGTTGGGGGGAGGTAGGGTTTCTGGAAAGACCGCGGTGTTGGGGGGAGGAAGGATCTCTGGACAGACCGCGGTGTTGGGGGGAGGTAGGGTCTCTGGAAAGACCGCGGTGTTGGGGGGAGGTAGGTTCTCTGGAAAGACCGCGGGTTTGGGGGGAGGTAGGGTCTCTGGAAAGACCGCGGTGATGGGGGGAGGAAGGATCTCTGGACAGACCGCGGTGTGGGGGGAGGTAGGGTCTCTGGAAAGACCGCGGTGTGGGGGGAGGTAGGGTCTCGGAAAGACTGCGGTGTGGGGGGAAGTAGGGTCTCTGGACAGACCGTGGTGTGGGGGGGAGGTAGGGTCTCTGGACATACCGCGGGTTGGGGGGAGGTAGGGTCTCTGGAAAAACCGCGGTGTGGGGGGTAGGGTCACTGGACAGACGGGGGTGGGTAATGTTGTGACGTCCTACCATGAACTTCACAGGTCACCCTACACTTATTCTCTTGGTATCTAAAAACCTGATGTTAACAAAACTGTTCATCGTTTATCTGTGTATGTTTCTTTGTGGATTTTTTCTTCTGATAATTGAAATATTAGAGTTGAGATCTTTAATGAAAAATAATTTTAGGTAATCTCTGAGATAATTTTATTTTATACTACAAATGTAAAAGACGCCAAAATTGTGCAGATCCGAGAAAATATCTGTAGGCCATTAACATAAGAGAACTGTTGTATCTCACAGGACCAGGTAGACAAGGCTTTCTGACTCTGGTGGTAACGTCAATGCTGGACTGACCTCCACCACTATGCGGCCACACTCTTACATCTTCAACAGTTGCCGCAAAGGTAGAACATGTAGTCGAGGTTGAAATAGAGCTTTCTGTTTGTGTTCTTTTCAGACAAAAGATACATTCCCGGGGCATAATAATGGTAATACTGAGTCCAGATATCTTTGCTGTATTTAAGATCAATTATATAGATCAATTATATAGATCAATTATATAGACCAACCTTAATGACAAAGATTTCTCAAAGGACATTAATGTCGCATTAACTTCCAAATGCATTGTTCTCTACGAAAGGAAAATTTATAAAGACAAAAAAATATTTTTTATGTATAAGCTAGAAATCTATTTCGAACATTCCGTATTGAAAACCAAATAAAATATGTCTTCTCTAATTCCTTAAATACTCATGAACTAATGGACTATCTAAACGGTTAATCGACTTCTGTAATAGCAAATCCAAACATGAAATCAATAACTAATCAAGTAACTAAGTATCATGTCTAATCCTCAAATGACTACTGAGAATACCATAAGACGAATGACAAAAAGAAAAGACTCTATAGTCCATGAAGAATATGAGCAAACGGGAATAAATTGAATTAAACTTGATCTTTAGGGTTGATAGTAAATTAACACAAAGTAACGACGAATAAAGTAACGGGATCACTACTTTTTACTTTAAGTAAATACAAACAGCACTTTTCACTGACGCGTGTCAGACTGTGGATTTGGCAGTGTACCTTGAATGTGCTAAAATCAATTTTCTTATTGGACTGTTTTATATCATACAAGATAAATGAACTATACGATTAATGGTGAGCTCATGTATGACATGTGATCGTTTTGTTAATTGATACATGAATAATTAAACTTTGATTTGAAAGAAGAGATAACATAAATTAATGTTTGTAAAGTAGTTTTACAAACAAAATATGGTTGTTGTTTTTTTAATTGTTATGCATTGAATAGTTTCTTTTGAAAATATTTGTAGGTAAATCCTTCTTCACGCTTATTTCATTGCTGTATAAATAAAAGGTTATAAAAGTATAGCAAAAAAAAATCATTTTAGAGAGAAAAACACTAAATTATATAAGTACCAATTTTCCACCTAACCATTATATAAAGCATTAAAATTTTAACCTAACCACAAATAGACTTTTATAGCACTGGTTCGTCGTTAAAAATCAATCACTTTTTCTTTAATATCAATATCTGCTTTTCCTCTGTGCACTAACTTAATGTAGCTTTGCCATTGCATTCTATCTGCAGTATAGAATAATTGGTTTATTCTGGTACGCTGCCGGAGCGACGATTCAGGTAATTCAGTTTTCTACATAAAATTTTGTTATTATCTGATTGAGACTTATCCGCACTCAGTTATGTCATTCAGTGATGTTAAAAAGAGAGAGCGACTTACACACACATAAAGGGAAAGCGAGAGAGAGAGAGAGAAAGAGAGTGAAGGAGAGAGAGAGAGAAACACAAAGAGAGAGACTTTCAGACAGGCAGACTTAAAAATTCACAGAGATAGAGAGAAACACAAAAACACATCTATAAAAAGAGATATAGAGGGAGAGAGAGAGAGAGAGAGAGAAAGAGAGAGACATGCAAACAGAACGAATCAGACAGAGAGAGAGAGGGGGGGGTCATGAATTATTCAGCTGGCAACACAGACTACAATCACTGTCAGGGTATCTGGAATGACTGGGAGACTTTAAATAAACGCTATCATAGCATGTCTGAGGTCAAACTCCCATCATGATACCCATTTGAACGCATTTGATGAATCCATTTAAATGATTTAAACCAACCGGACGTGTGACCCACATGCCCGCCTTCCACCCACTGTGTGGCCGAGGACGGATCCGATACTAAATCCGCTGGAGAATCTGCTAGTGCAGGGGTCGGGAAACTTTTTGTCTGAGAGAGTCATAGACAACACATATTTTGAAAAGTAATTCTTTGAGAGCCATGCATTATGTTTAAAACTCAAAATTCAAGTAAATGTTTGCATTTTGTGTTATTTCAACACTTTAAGTACAATAATTACGTCTCTGAATTCTTTTTAATAACATTGTTATGCTGTTTTTTGATATGCAATTAATATGTAGCTCAAAGGAGTCTGGATAAAGTTTTTATTTTATATTTGAAAATTTTTCTGAGAGCCAGATACGGCAATCTATAGAGCCACATCTGGCTCGCGAGCCATGGTTTCCCGACCCCTGTGCTAGTGGGTCCAGCGGAAAGGCACTGATTTAAGTGCACCGGAGGCGAGATTCACGAATTCATTGTTTGCAATTCATAGTCAACGAACAGCTCGGAATTAAGTGATTGAAATTTGTTGTGTTTTCTGAAGCACAAAAAATGTGTCAACTAGTCAATAAAGCCGGTTGAGTAAAGGAAAATAAAACCTATAAAACAATTTAGAACATAAAAGTTCATGACCATCTAAAAAAACAACAAACCTTTCAATGAAAAAATATGTTAATAATTCTCATATAAAACATATTTTAAATACATTTTGTAAACATCTCATTTTCCTTAGGAACTCCTTGACCTGGTTGGGTTCAATTCTACTTATAACTTAGGCAGAGGGTCACACCCAGTCATGCGGTAGGTCATGGTGTGAGCCACTAAAAACTTAATCCCAAAGACCTCCTCCGAGTCTGCCAGTGCCAAATAACGTTAACATACATATTTGTACACATTGGAGTCATCCCTTGTGACCCTTGGTGTAACCCGATGCGGTCCGCACCCCCGCACCCCCTAGTGACGCCACTGAAGATGCATTCACTGTTGGCATTTAAATATACCCGGGCAGGACCGCCCTAGAGCAGTGGTTCTCAACCTGTGGTCCGCGGACCACTACTAGCGGTCCGCGGAGATGTGTTTGGTGGTCCGCGAGCAAAGCATGAAAATTTTATTTTTTATATTTGAACACGAAAAGGTATAAATGTTGTGACATTTAGAATATATTGATTAATATCAAAATAATAATAAATTAATATAAAATATGCTTTGATTCTATGTTTACTTTTGATTATACCAAGGGCCGGGAATAACACTCCGTCTTTCCGTGCAAATGCACGGAGTAAAAAATCAAGGGGCGCAAAATTCATTTATGGAAATGTGAAGAAGCGATCCGAAAAATTAATTTAAAAAACAAGTTCCTAAAATGAGGCCATACATCCTTTTTTTAAAAAGTATATCGTATAAACATTTCCTTTTAAATAATAGACGATTCTTAACTATTATATTATAAGCAAAAATTCGAGTTAAACCGAGGCCGCAGTGAGTCTCATGACTCTACGTCTCCATGCCAATGAAGTTATTAAAAAATCAAACAAAACCTTCGGCTTTATAAAAAGAAACTTTAACAAATGTAATAGAGATATAAAACTAAAATGCTACCTCACTTTGGTGAGACCTGTACTAGAATATGCATCTTCTGTATGGGACCCATCCACCAAAGAAAGCATTGATAAACTAGAACAAATTCAAAAAAGAGCTGCCAGATTCATTACTGGAGAATATTCAAAACCGACAAGAATAACACCATTAGTTAAATCATTAAACCTTGAAACACTAGAGGATAGAAGAACCAAGAGCAAAGTAGTAATCATACATAAAGCAATTAATTCTAATTTAGAAATACAACACAAAGATAACTTAATACAACCCTCAGATAGACATAAGGATAAAAACACCTTTCTTATTCCGTATGCAAGAACAAACACATACAAGTTTTCATTCTTCCCGTCCGGAATTCGGGCGTGGAATGGGTTACCTGAGGAAGCCAGGAAAACCAACACTTTATCAACATTTAAATCTCTAATAACAATGCAGGACTAAACACAAACCATAGATAAGCGTAGGACGCAATAATCTTCTGTAAAGAAGGAGCGTCTGTAAACAGATAAGATAAGATGGTGCGCCTAGGGTAAATTTATTACAAATTATAAATTGGCGCCTCCGACCATTTCCGTTTTATCAAATTTTACTATGATATAACGTTGTAAGCCTCATGTACCTTGGAGCCGGGGACATATTCACATCACTGCCCCACATTGTTACGACTTGGACCGGCGCACAGTACAGTGCTATTGTAGTCATTACATTTTTACAACCTTCCCTATTTCTATGGTACAGCTTGCCCTATTTCTATGTTACACCCTGCCCTGTTTCAGTGTTACAACCTGCCATATTTCTATACTTACAACCCGCTCTACACTATACAACTAATTGTTGTGTCTTTATTTGTCTGGATGGCGTGGCGTCCAATGTGATCACTGTCGTCCTTATTGTCGTCATTTTGGTCATGATCAGACGCCAGGTTGGAGGCTTTCTTCACACTCAAGTTGCCAGGAGCCAAGGATTCGATAACATCGCCATCGCGACACAAGAATTTTTACAACATATTTTTCAAACGATTGTCAGGACAAATAATAAAGGCCTACACATGCAGGCAGTAGTATGTGATTTGAAGAAATCGCCATTTCATTGTAATTGTTGGCTCCATACATAGTTACCCTTATCTTATCAGATGCTCCTTATTAGAGTTTTAAATGTTGAAAACGTGTTGGTTTTATCCTTCGTAGTTCCAAACTACGAATCGGTTAATAAAACAGCTAATTGCCTAGTAAACTAAAATAAGTCTTTTTAGTCATCGTCTTTCAATAACTAATGATTTTTAAATCAATTTTTGCTGAGGATTATTTAAAGTATTACTATACTATCCTATTCTGTGTATTAGAATACTCAGTGATCATTATAGTTTTATCCCTAGTTTAGGGATCGAAATCAAGTGGCATGCCACTTAAATCGCAGAAAAGGACCTCATTTCATAACGAGCGAGTTACTTTATTTTTAAAATATATATCAAACATATTCATATTTATTTATTAGTTTATTTTTTTTGCAACTTATATACTTAATAAGACCTTTTCTATATGCTGACTTAAAAAATTGTAATTACAAATATAAAGTTTATTGCACTTATGCGTAAAAATTTTTTTAGCCAATACCAATTGATTTTTTCCTGTATCATGAACTTGAAAAATGTATATTTAAATGTGTTTTAATTGTAACTAGTGAATTGCTTCCCTTTATAAGTAAAATTTCTTTAATATGTCTCGGTTTAGATAATATAATGCTCTAGGGTGGGATAACTCCCAAGAAAAAGACCAAAACAGTGATTTGAAACTGGTTATACCGGAATTCACTTGACGTCACACTGTTCTAGAAGGTATAATAATAGTTTTTTTACTAACCATCAGAAATAATTTTTGAAAACGATTAGTAAATAAAAAAACCCCGTAAAAACAAAGTTTTTGACTATAAATCCCTTATATATGAGACATAACTAACAGTATTGATTATTTTCAAACATTTACAGACTGAATCCGTCTCAACTCAAGTTTGCTTCATAACCCTAAGGGAGGGAGGGGTGGGTGGGAGGGGGAGAGGGGAAAAATCTTGTCACCGATTCGCTTGACTGAGCTCAGCGTGACACGTAAAATGTAAACAAAAGCACCACGTCGCTTCGTTGGGTCGCCTCAATGCGTCAGCTCAAACTTTCACGTGGCAAAAAAACAATAACAAACCGTGAATTTAAATTACATACCTCATATAAGGATAAACTAAAAATGCATTAATTTAATTACGGTACGTTCGATCGATCTGAAATTTTGATACGATGCATTGTTAGGTCAGAAGGGTCAGTGTGCCAAATTTCAGCTCGATCGAATCACTTGAAGTGGGTCATTTTCGACTTTTGTTTTTCCGCCCGCCCAGCCCATGAGATGATGATGAGAGAGATGATGAGACGGCCGCGAAGTTAATATAAGGGATTTAAAAAGCATTAAATTGATATTAATATTTTATTATTTAAAGTAATAAATTAATGAACGTCATCGAACGCATGGATAAATCTCGAATAAAGAAAATA